>JAVJIF010016254.1:0-100357 GCA_038442645.1 Agave tequilana | reverse complement strand
TGGGTAGATGAAAATTTTATCATCTACAAATTTAATTCTTTATTGTTGCATTGCTTCATATATTATTTAGCTCTCATTTATTGTAACTTGAAGAGTACAACAATACAATTGCTAATGAAATTTTTTATAAGGGTATAGAGAAGGGCCTTATGTTCACTTTTCGCACAGGGCCCCTTAAATCTCAAAATCGATCCTGTTGGTCCTATCATACTTAGGCAAGTTGGGAACTTGAAATCTACTGTGAGACTAACGATGGGTGTTCTGTAACAGTCAGTTGGGTTTCTTTTCCACTTTTTTCTTGTTTCCTCTAGCAGTGGTAGTACCTCTTCCCTGCTCATGGATATCGTGGTCTTTAAGGTTTTCTCCTTCTTTATGTCATCATTGTTGTCGTTCACCTTTTCTTTGCGTGTTTGGTGGATTTTATCTTGGGATTTCGGGTTGAAGTAAGAGAACTCCCTGTCAATTTCAGCAATTATCTGAAAATCTTGACCAATATTGTTAGCATTTTTAGTGTTACTATTACCATTTTTAGTCTTGCCCTTGGTGACTCCCTTCGCTTGGCAAGGTGTATATACATGTATGTACGGTGTGTAACTACAATGTTGAAGAAATCAAAACCCAAAGAACTAGCAAAGTTTTTGAGAAGATTGTAGAGGTCAGCTAGTACTCAAAGTAGAAGTTCTTTAGTTGTTGATGCCTTGAGAATGCCAATGGCCTCTCTATTTATAGGAAGAAAAGGGCCAAGAGCTTGAATACACGAGTTACAGATGAGACAGGTCGGGCGTGTACTATGTATGTGTCTATCCCAGTACAATGTACGTATTTGCGATGGGACAACCCAGGCATTGCCCACAAGTCAGTTGTTTCCTTTGAGCTGGCGGGACCGGGATGTGTAGAACGTACGTGACCCGGTATTAAATAGTATTTTTCTCATATGCAAAAAATACTGGATGCGTAAAATGTATACATCCACATATTTAATTTTCCGATTACAAACATGCAGAAAATTGGGAAGTGTACAATGTACATGTCCCCATATTTATTTCTATGGATATGAATGTGTCATAAATCGGGACATGCATGGTTACACTTTCGGATCTCCTGGTTTAATATTACTGTGTATCCGACTATTAATTAACAGGCGAACATGCAAGGATTACACGTTTGACCTGGAATATTTGTCGAGAAAATCTGGGAATCTATAATTTACAATGGTTTTTTTCTTAATTTTGACCTATTAATTGCTAGACAAGACATTTAAATCGCTTGATTGTTGGGATTTATGCGAACAAATAGTCTCACATCAGTTAGACAAGGGGATGGTCTTGGGTATATAAGGATTTGGGCAACTCCACCTAGAAGGCTAGTCTTTTGGGATGTGCCCCAAGTCCTTACAAGTGTATCAGAGTCATGCCCCAAACTTAGTCGTGTGTGTGGGTGTTTTCGATCCCCCCAGAGAGCAAAAGGCGCAGTAGGCCCCTATGAAGCTAGTTGGCTCTTAAGGATTTGGCAGAAGTGCTCATGCTCCATGAAAGGCATGTCGATCTCCAACGTGGTGAAGAAGAGTAACAGGCTACAACTTATGCTTCATGTAAGGCGTGTATACCCAACGCAGTGAAGAGGGTCTCGATGGAGCATATGGTTTTCCAGTTGTGAAGATGAGCTCACAGGGAGCTACTCTTTGTTCGAGGAGGATTGTTGGGATTAGTATGAACAAATAATCCCACATCGGCTAGACATGTGGATGATCTTAGACATATAAGAATTTGAGCAACTCCACCTAGAAGGCTAGTCCTTTGGAATGGTGCCTCAGGTCCTTACAATGGTTACTCAAATTCTAGATAATTTCTCTTCTGTTTATCCTATATTTACTGAACACCCATTTACATGTCCTATATGCAAACATGTAGAAAATATATCAACAGTCACTCTTACACAAGTTTGATTACTTTTTGGCATACATTTTTTATGCATGCAAGTGCGAGGAATGTAACTGTTGGGAAATTTATTGATCTGAAGATACTTAATTAAAACAATAACAAATAATCAAAAATTTAAATCAGAGTAAATAAAACATTAGGGAAAAAGATTTTAGCCTGATGATAGAGGCGTGTTGGGCACTATCCCAAGAATCAAATTGCTCCCTCTCGTGTAGGGCTTCGTGACAATGATCCCAGAAATACAATGACCCTCGGTCAGACGACCTTTTTCTCGTCAACACAGACTCCAAGAAGGTTTTTGCAAATTTTTTTAAAGATTTTTGGGAAACAATAGAGATTGAAAGTTTAAAAGAGAAGAAATCTGAGAGTGAGAGAGAGGAAGAGAGTTGTATTGATTTTTGTTCAATATATTTTCACTCTAAGGGAGGTGGTATTTATAGGCTCATGAAAGAACTCGTTAGGTTTAAAATTAGACATATGGGGAAATGTGTATAATAATTTGTCATACTTAAAACATCTTTAATTGGCTAGCAATTGATTGATTGCATGATAGCCACAATTAAAATGTGTTTAATTGTTGGCAATTGATTAATTATATGTTAGCCACATTTGAAATATGTTTAATTGGTTGGCTTGCATGTTGACCACATTTGAAATTAGCTGGCAATTACTTTCACAATAAAAACATATCAAAAAATAAAAGGAAAAAAATGAGATGAAAGAATATAGCAATTCAAATCAGTTTTAAAGTACAATACTCCAACAATCCCCCACATAACTCAAAACTTGAAAATAACTTAAAATTTTAAGAGATGTTTAAAAACAAATTTGTTGGTTCTTTATACTATGTAATAGATGTAGGTACCTTTCGATTTGAACATTCACTTAGTGACAATTGTGTAGATCCATAAGAGCTTGATAGATTACGCCTTGAACCAGTCCTATTAATCAGATTTCTATAAATTGCACACACAACATAGTTGTAGAAGAATTCTAAACGGGTTTCACTATTAATGACCTTCCGCAAGTATCTTTTCATGTGTGTTACTAGGGAGCAGCCCTGATCGCACATCATGGCCTCACGACTACAAACATATAGGTAAATCTTGATAAGGATGCGAGCAAGTGAGCATCATGCCTTATGGTCTCAGACAACACTTGTCGCCCTACGGATGAGAGCAAATAAATTCTGTGCTCGTCATAATTAATCACTCGCCCAGTTTGTTTCTACCCATTGAACCTCTACGAGGTTGGGTTACCACTGCAGTGATTTTTTCTTATGGCCTAACCCCATCCCCCTCGATGATTCTAGGACCACTGTCCTGGACAAGCCTTTGGTAAGATGATATGTAAAATTCTTCTCAGATTTTACAAAGTCCAAGGCTAGCACATGATTCTTCACTTTATACCTCAATGATTTGTGTTGCACTTTCAAACATCGATTCTTTTCACATTTGCATTCTTTGATGACATTTGTGAATAGCTGACCTGCAATCATTGTGAATAGAAATAACTAGTAATGGTTTTTCTAATAAAGAAACTTAGTAAGCAAATCTTTTAACCATTCAGCTTTTATACTAGTAGTGTTTAGAGCTATCATTTTTATTCCATTGTGCTTCTAGCCATTACAATTTGTTTGGTGGACTTTGTAATACCCTTGTTGTGTAATACCTAAAATAAAGTTAAAAAAGGATTAATTAAAAAAATGTGTGTGTGTTTAACTTGTTTATGCCAAGACTCGAACTCATGTTCCCTTATACCAAATCCTAGTATCTAAATCATAATGCCACATTGGCGTGTGATTATGTAGGTGATCTAATTTATTTAAACAAAGTTAAAATTAAATTCAAATTTTAATTTTTCATCCGAAAAATCTCATGAGATGTTTATTGATCTTTATCTTAGCAGCCAGATTCTTCTATTAAAACTTACGTGCTAAAAACCCTAACTTAAATATCTTATCATATTATATTAACTTAATCCCTCTCCTCCCGCCTCTTAAAGGGGAAAAAAAGAACGACAGAAAGAAAAAAACTCAGATCCAAATTTCTTCATCCTCCCTTCACCACTCCCCTTAGAAACCAACGTGATTGGGGAAAGTGCTTGGAGCGTGGAGACTAAGGAGTAGGCTACGGGATCAATCCAAGTAAGTAGCTAATAACTTTACTGCTAATTCACTTTATGAATTCCCATATAGAATCTCTTCTAATTAATAGCCAGATTTTGTTAGGAAATTTGAAATATCATGCAACAAAATAATAATAATAATAATAATAATAATAATCTTTTTTATGAAATTGTAATCTCAACCATGATCTAGATAAAGTAAATGATATGAATTAAGGATTTTTAGGTACTATGTTTAAATTCTTGTTTACATGAAACTTTAATCTCATTTAAGGATTAGATGAAATAAATTGTGTGGATTATAAATTGTTGAATTATCACACAAACCCTCATGACCTAGATAAGGTAATTTATTTTAATTAAATTTACTGAGATAGCATCCCCATGATCTAGATAAAAAAGTTGTTAAACTAAAATTTTATTAAGATTAATATACCATGTTGGATTTTTTCCCCTTCCATGAATCTTTTTTTCATCAAGAACCTCACCTTTATCTAAATAAATTATATACAAGTAATATATCATTTCACTAATTAAATTATAGAAAATTTTTTTTAACAAAATTCTGGAATATTAAAAAGAAAAGTAATTTGTTTGGATTAAAAATTTACATATTTAAAATTTCTTTTCCATAAAATTAGAACCTCACCCTAACGATCTAAATTAAATATGTAGGGTACTGTACCAATACATTATTTAATGGAGAATTTTTAGAAGAATTTTCGACCAGACAAGTAAAAAAAAATTAGTTGAGGCCTGCTCTCGGCCAGGCCAAGAGCAGACCTGAACTGGGTTTTGTGGGCCCAGTAAGCCCATAGAGCCCAATATATATATATATATATGTGTGTGTGTGTGTGTGTGTGTGTGTGTGTGTATAATCTGAGCCTATATTCAGAAAGCCCACAACCAGTCCAGCCCAAATATTTCTAACTTGTCTGAACCCGACTCGAATACAAAACAGACCCGTGAACTTCTTGAAAAACAATTTTATTGACTAGGTAAAAATTTGAAAATAAATAAATAAATATAGGAATAAATATTTAGATTTCCCCTAGAATCTACTGAAAATTTTTAATATTAATTACATGTCTATAGGACTGAACCACTTCATCCTAAGTTGAAACCCGCTATTTCAACATTCAGACCCGTTAAGGAATTTTCATGTTTTTAACCATTTAAACCCCATAAAAATCAAAAAATAAAATCTAAATAATCCTATAAACTCATTGCATCATCATACAACCTTATTTAAGATCTGGACCATCCGTATTTAATTTAAAACATTGAATAACATAAAATAGGATATCTTATGTAAAATTCGATAAATTTCTAATTCGAATACATTTAATGTAGATTTCTTCAAATTGGTATTTGGACGCGTGATAAGCCCTGGTGAGTGTTCTTTTACTCACTTTAAAAATTATTATTTTTGTTTATTATGAAATTCCTATTTATTTCTATTATTAAATGGTAAATTAGTAAATTGATTGTTAAATTTTCTAGTATTTAGAAAATTGTTTTAAATTGTAAGATGGTGAGATGTTGGTATATTATAAAAAGAACTATTATTTATCTGAAATCACAAATACTATTGTACTGGATCATAATAACACTGAGAATGGATTATATTACCAAAGTCATTGGGAGATGTATACTGTTCTATTGTTACACTGTCATCACTACTGTTATTGTTTATACCCAGTGATTTATATGACATGATTATTAGATAACTTACACCGGGTGGGAAAATTGATAGAGGAGACGGTATCGATATTTTGGGTGGACCAAGGATATAGGTTGGGCAACTGAAATACGGTTCCACTACAGGGTTCCTGAGGATGACTGACATCCCATCTGTTATTGTTATATTTGTTAGAACTTACAGTTTGATAGATTTTTGATGGATAACAAATGTGATACAGATGCATTGAAGCTCTGTCTCAAGAATTAAAACTGAGTTCTAGTAGCTCAAGTTCATATAAGATTTTGACTATTTTTGTGTGTTTTTTTAGAATTTTGTTAAAAGCCTTGATCACACGCACAAAAATAGTTTTATAGTCGACTAACTCATTTCTATAGTCGACTAATATATCTTATAGTCGACTAACATATCTTATAGTTGACTTGCTTTGTTACATAGTCGGCTAAGTATCTTCACAAAAAATATATCAGTTCTCTGTTTGTTGACTGTAACCAACATTAGTCGACTTACCCTCACTGCTAGTCGACTAAGTTTAGTTTCCAGAGACTTGTTATTCTGTGTCAGTCTTTATATAGTCGACTTGATATCTTGGATAGTCGACTAACACAGTTAAAATTTCTTATACTAGTTAACTAACTTTAGTTTCTGACGTTAATCAGTTATTGATTTTCTGGTGTTTTATCCAACGTTCTGATTTTCAAAATTAAGTTGATAACTTCCCTAACTGACCATTGATTTCACCTATAAATAGGGATGTTGTCCTAGGATGAATTCACCAATTCAAATCATAAGTTTTCTGCCCAAAACTCTGTTCAAAAATTCTGTTTTTTACAAAACTTGTTTCTACTTTCTGTTCTTCACACAATTCCAATTCTATTGTGAAGAATTCTAAGAGTCCACCTATAGGAGACCTTGTTCACGATCACATACAAGTTTCAAGGCTTATAGGATTTATTGTAATCATTCAAAGAGTTGTTGTCTTCTTGGTGTAGAGAAGAGTTGTACAAATTTAGCAAAGGTTGTTTTGTCAAGTGGTGTACAAGGAGTTAATTTTGGGGTGTATCAAAATCATAATAAGAAAAATCTCAAGCAGGTTGCTTGGGAACTGGACGCAGGTCACAAGGACCGAACCAGGATAAAATCTCTTGTGTTTGCGTTTGCATTTTTCTGAAATTTATTCTGTGAATTTACTTTCCTGCAAGTAGTTTTATTTTTAAAAAGTTTATAAACATGATTCACCCCCCTCCAGTGTTTGTGTTGCCTTGTTTGTAGATCCAACACTTGGTATTAGAGCAAGAATGACAACGGAGTTTCCTTCATCACAATTCAAAGATGGACATTCTACACAACGATCACCATTATTTAATAGATCAAACTACAACTACTGAAAGTGTAGAATGAAGATCTACTTGCAATCACTCAACTATGATCTATGAACATAGCGGAAGCACCATACACCAAGCCTACAACCAATTATGATGCTTGGAGTGAAGAACAAAAGAAGTCTGTCAACCTTGATGTCAAGAAATGAACGCGCTTTTCTGTGCCTTGAATAAAGAAGAATTCAATCGTGTGTCAACAGTCAAATCTGTAAATCAAATATGGCAGATTTTACAGGTAATACATAAAGGTACAAATAAAGTTAAAGAATCTAAAATTTATGTTTTGTTCATAGGTTTTGAACTCTTCAAAATGAAGGAGAATGAAACCATTACAGAAATGGTTACAAGGTTCGCCGACATTACAAATTCCTTAGTAGCCCTCGGAAAGTTATATACTCAAGTTGAAAAATCAGAAAAATTCTTCAAGCACTTACATTAGATTGGGAGAAGAAAACTACTGCAATAGAAGAAGCAAATGATCTCTCAATAATATCATTAGAAACCTTATGATAATTTAATGTCATATGAAGTGCAACGTGAAGATAGAAAGAAGGATAAACAACAACTTCAATCCAAGAAGAAAGTACTTACCTTTCATAAATCCTCAGATATGGACAATTCAGATGATGTGAAGAGGAGATGGCAATCCTCTCAAGAAAATTTAAAAAGTTCTTAAAACAAGGTAAGTTTATAAAGAATAAAAATACTAATGATAATCCTATTTGTTTTAAGTGTAACATACCAGGTCACATAAAGAAGGATTGCCCATTGATGAAATTTAAAAGAAATTTCAAGAATTTCAAGAATTTCAAAAAAAGAAAAAAGCCTTCCAAGCAACTTGGGATGATACCGATTCATCTTCCTCTGATGAAGAAGAAGACACTGAAAATGCCAATATTTGTCTTATGGCTCAAGAAGATGAGGTACAAAAATATGCTGAATTATTAGAAGCATTTAATGAACTTTATGATAATTTCAATAGTGAAAAAATTAAAAATAAAGTTTTAACAAAAGAAAATGACAAACTTATCAAAGAAAATTCAATTTATATTTCTCAAATATCTTTCTTAAATTCTCAAAAATTTGACTTTGAAAAAGCTATTTCATCTTTAAAAATTGTCAATGAGAATTTCTTAAAAGAGAATTCTTTGCTTAAAAAGAAACTGTTTCTTTAAATTCTAGAATTACTATTTTAGATAAAGAAATGACTAGTTTCAAAATTAAGTATGAAGAAATTTGAAAAATGTGACAAAATTTAATAAAGGAAAAGAAAATTTAAATGATTTATTGTCTTATCAAAAGATGTCAAATAATCATTTTGGTATTGGATTTCCAACGGATAAGATGAAAAACCTACACATGTTGGTCTTTGATTTTCAAAAAATAATTTTGTAAAATCTACACATTTTTATAAAAAGAATAATCATAATCTATATAATTCTTTTGTGAAAAGAAATACTGATACTATTTCAAAAAGAATTAGGAACAAATATATATATGGATTCCTAAAAATCTAAATAATGTGGATAAAAATGCTTATATTGCATCATATATACAACATGTATGTAATTATTGTAATTATGTTTATATTAATAAATGGAAACTAAATTCAAATTGGATTTGGGTTCCTAAAGGCTAATCTTTTTCGGACCCTATCATGATGGGTACCATACAAAATGTTTTATCTTATAGGTACCTTATAAAGAAAAGTGGATACTTGATAGTGGTTGTTCCAACACATGACCGGTCACATTCAACTACTATCTTCCGTTTAAATCAAAAAGGGAGATACAATAATATTTGGAGACAATAACAAAGGAAAGGTTATTGGTATTGGCATGGTTGGTAACATTTTGAAACCCCTTATTGAAAATGTTCTTTTGGTAAGACATTTAAACACAATCTATTAAGTATTAGTCAGTTATGTGATAAGGGTTATAAAAATTATTTTTTAAAAAGATGCATGTCTTATATATGATACCAACATGAAAGATATTCTGTTTAAAGGTTTTCGTAACAATAACATTTATGAGTTATCAATATCTTGTATATCATCAAATGATAACTTATGTTTAATTGCTTCTAATAATGACTATTTTTTATGGCATAAAAGATTTGGTCATTGAAATATGAAAATAATTTCTAAGATTTCTAAATTTGATTTAGTTAAAGGACTTCCAAAAATAGCTTTTAAAAAGGATTATTTTTATGATTCTTGTTAATTAGGAAACAAGTTAAATCATCTTTTAAATCTAAAGATTTAGTTTCTTACTCATAGGCCTTTAGAACTATTGCATTTGGACTTATTTGGTCCTACTTGTGTTGCTTCTTTAAACAAAAATAGGTATGTTTTTGTTATTGTTGATGATTATTCATGTTTTTCATGGGTAATTTTTCTAAAGAATAAAAATGATACTTTTAATGAGTTTTCAAGTTTTTGTAAAAGAATTCAAAATCAAAAGTCTCGAAATATAGTCACTATTCGAAGTGATCATGGAGGAGAATTTGAAAATGAATCTTTTGCAAATTTCTGTGATAAGTATGGTATTACACATAACTTTACTTTTTCTAGAGCATCTCCTCAAATGGTGTTGTGGAGAGAAAGAATAGGACTTTGCAAAAATGTGCTAGAATTATACTTATGGACGGTCTTTTACCAAATATTTTTGGGCTGATGCTGTTGCTACTGCATGTTATGTTTTAAATCTGTGCTTATTCGATCTATTTTAAACAAAACATCTTATGAATTGTTTTATAACAGAATTTCAAAAGTTTCTTATTTAAAGATTTTTGGATGTAAATATTTTATCTTAAATATAAGAGATGCTTTAGATAAATTTAATGCTAGATTCAATGAAGATATTTTGTTGGATATTCTACTCAAAGTAAAGCATATAGAATCTTTAATAAGAAAATATTTACTATTGAAGAATCATTGCATGTTAATTTGATGAATCTTTGACTAAGCCTATTTATAATACTTCTTCACATGATGATGATGATATCATAGATACTCCTATTGATAATACTATTATATCTTCTAATGATACTAACATTTTTAATATTGATGAGACTCCTACTGAGTTACCTAAAGCATATGTTGAAGTAAGGAATCATCCACATGATTTGGTTATTGGAGATATAACTCAAGGTGTTCAGACTAGATCCAAGTTAAACTACATAACATAAATTGCTTTCATCTCACTCATTGAACCGAAGAATATCAAAGAAATATGTGCTGATAATTTTTGACTATTGTAATGCAAGAAGAGTTGAATCAATTGTTAGAAATGATGTTTGAGATCTTATATAACATCCTACTGACCATCCAGTCATCGATACCAGATGGGTATTTAAGAACAAACTTGATGAATCAGGTCAAGTTATTAAGAACAAAGTAAGGTTAGTTGCACAAGGATATAATCAAGAAGAAGATATTAATTTTGATAAAACTTATGCACTAGTAACTAGACTTGAATCCATTCGTATTTTACTTGCTTTTGCTTGTTTTATAAATTTCAAACTTTATCAAATGGATGTTAAAAGTATTCTTTTTAAATGGTTTTATTAAATAAACTGTTTATGTTGAACAACCTCCTGGTTCTGAACATGAAAAATTTTCAAACCATGTTTTTAAATTTAAGAAAGCTTTATATGGTTTAAAACAAGCACCACGTGCTTGGTATGATAAATTAAAAAGTTTTCTTTTAAATTATGGTTTTAAGATGGGAAGAGCAGATACAACACTTTTTATTAAACATGTTAATAAAGATATCTTAATTATACAAATATATGATGATATTTTTTTGAATCTACTAACGATAATCGTTGTCAAGAATTTTCTAAGACTATATGATTGGTAGTGAAAAGTGCATTTTTATCATCATATTTACCATCACATTTTCATATTTATTCATTTAATTCTGCACATTTATTAATAATTTGTAATTTATTGTGTGCAGGCCTCGAATTATTATTTTAAAGCTTAAAGAGCCCAAAAGCCCAGATCCAAGCCCATATTTGAAGCCCAAGAGTAAAAGTGCAATTATCAATTGTCAAAGTGCAAATACAAAAGGGCTAAAGTTGCAAATATCAAAGAAGAGGGAAGGATAAACTTCTATTCAATCCTAAACACTTGCAGATGAGGATAAAAGTCAAAGAGAGTGCAAAGATAAAAATTCTAAGAATTCGGATTCAGACTGTACAGGTTTTAGTATTCAGATTATAACTTTTGCTACAGATATGTAAATCCGATGATTCAAGATGTTCCAGAAAGAAGACTTGAAGACCTACAACTCTTATGTTGATCAAACTTTCCAATTCAGTCCGTAGATAAGCTAATTTCAGTGATTAACATGATAACAAGTTGCAGGACAGATTTAAACTTCTATGGATAAGTGCCACAAGTCTGGAGATAAGATTTTTGGGAGAGTTGTACCGGGACTCTACCTCCTTCTGCACCTATAAATACCCCTGCAGATGCAACACAGAAAAATCCAGCGTCCAGCAAAGGGCCAAAGTTAGGGTTTTTAGGGTTTTTCTTCTTTCTTCTAGGTTAGATTTTCTTTTTATTTTCAAGAGAGGGAGATGGCTATGTTGAGGGTGACACTGATGTATGCTTCTCTTCTCCATTGTATCAAGTAATGAAGGTAATTTTTATTTTTATTTATGTCATTGCTTTACTTTTCTTTTTGTTTTCTTTTTCTTTTCTACTTTATTTCTGTTGATCTTTGATGAGCATGCAAGCGATTACCGAACCACAAGTATAACAAATTTTGGTGGTGCCAACGATATTCCATGAAGATGTTCTCCTCCTCGAGGCGTATCAATTCATACTTGCCCAAGGCTTGATGATCTAATGCGAACAGCGGACTGAGATTGATCCCATGGTTTATGCGTTCAACGCCTCCGAAATAAGGTAGAAAGTGTTAGGTTTTCACATATTTTCTCCAACCAAGGTTAGTTTTCTTTTCTTTTCTTTTATTCTATTTTTGTAGATTAAATCACTATCTCCCAATTCTTTCTTTTCCGATTCATTGTAAATACCACCTTCTTTCTAACATAACTAATATTCTCGTATTAATAACTAAAAAAAAAAAAAAGGGAGATAACTTGCTTAACGCTTCCATCGCAGTCCCTCCCTGAGGATCACGACCCGCATAGCCTTGCTACAGCGGATTAGAATTGAGAACTTGCACATTAAAAATACAGAGAAAATTCTAGGGTTTCTTAGGCTAACTTGTAGTTTAGGTTAGATTTTATTTTCGTTTTTCTTTTGTAAATTTTGTAACTGAGAGTGGAGGAAGCTTTCATGGAGGAAGGAGTCCATGCTTGTACTGAGGTGACAACGGTGTAAGCCTACTTTTCTTCCATTGTTAATGAAATCCACTTGAGGTTTGTCTTGTGTTCTTTATTTCTTGTTTATTCTTGTGTTCTTTTATTCTTGTGTTCTTCTATTTTCTCTCTAATGTCTTGTGAAACATGAGACCCAATTGCGTTGAGACTGCCTAGCCGAAGAAGAGCCCTTGATGGCCTATGGAGATGAACAAACCTTTGTCTTTTATTTTCGTAGTGTAGATTAAGAAGGTGGACGATCCTATACGCCATACTTGTACGCCCTTGATGGCCTATGGAGATGAACAAACCTTTGTCTTTTATTTTCGTAGTGTAGATTAAGAAGGTGGACGATCCTATACGCCATACTTGTACGCCTTCCAAGACAAGGTAAGTCATCGCACGGATCAAAGGTAAGCAAGGTAGAAGAGGTAAAAACTCAATCAAAATTTTGGCGCCGTTGCCGGGGAGGGACGGTAAGTTATTCTCTAATAATAAAAAAAATTATTAACTAATTCTTTTATTTTTTTCTGTTTGCAGGTTTGGAGAACAGGGAAACTGACAGCAGAAGTGGACATATAGCAACTCTGTGCCTCTGCCCTCGAAGGCAGAGCACAAGAGCCTACTTCAGAGCCGCGGAAACGCGGCAATTGCCGCGAAACCGTGGCCTGAGTAGTTCCCTACTGATCAATTTTTCTGCAGGTTGCTGCAAATTGCAATATCTGTCTACTGCTCTGTTAAACTTTGTTCTGTGATAACCCTGCTTACTGCTAATTAATCAACAGTAAAATACTTGTTGTTAAAGATAAAAATTGATTAGACGTTTGCATATTAGGCACGTGTCTTTTCAATTTCTTTATTTTTACTGTTGAAGAGTGCTGGAGCAAGGTACGTTCGCATTGCATGTAGAATAGGACTCATCTCTTGGTTGATGCTTTGAGTGAATCTTATTTACATATTTTGTACACTTGCACAAATTTATTTTAAGGGCATAACCCATTAATAAGATAAGGTGGGGATTTCATCACCCTTCCTTAGCCCAAAAATCATATCCAAGCACTCACTAACCCAAGCCTAACTTAAAATTAGTAGACGTTGGCCCTAGGGACATCTCGGACTCAATTAGGAGATTATCCTAAGGGGGAACGGTGCTGGAATTTGACTCTTGCCAAATCAGTGCCTAGGAAGGGGATTGAGGGCCGAAAGCCCGAAGATTGGTGGTTATTTAATTAAGGAACGTCTTTGACGGAAAACCTCCCACCACTCTTGCCCTGACCTGACTGATTAACTTGTGGTCAAAGTCTGCACCCTACCTCCGTGGACAGTCTAACCAGTTAGGAGTCGTCTAGGTCATAGGTCTACCCTAACTTAGGTTAGAATTTTTTTCTTTTTTTGTTTATTTATTTTTTTATTTTTCTTTGTTTGTGATTGTGTGATATGGCATATAACAATTTTTCCAATTTTAATCCATATTACACACCTAACTATTTTTCGGATATTACCAACCCGACATATCATAACTTTGACCAATCTAGTGTGCCGGAATGGTCTTATCCGAATGAATATAACCCATACCCCCCATCTTATAACCATAATTTTCATACTTTTAACTCTTCACAGAGTTCATGGGGTTTCGATTCTCCTGAGTCCAATTTTTAACCGACTTGTCCTCCATCTCCACCTTGTCCACAATATTCCCAAGAGTCATACTCTGATCCACCCATTCAGAATAGAATACCATCTATCGGGGAAATGATAAGTATGCATGAGTCCAAGCAACAATTACCATCAATCGCAGACATGATTATGCGTGAGTCCACCGACTCACAACTTCATCACGATTACACTTCATCCTTTCAAGTCCAATCACAACATGATGCACCTATCA
This sequence comes from Agave tequilana, assembly GCA_038442645.1. Taxonomy (NCBI): domain Eukaryota; kingdom Viridiplantae; phylum Streptophyta; class Magnoliopsida; order Asparagales; family Asparagaceae; genus Agave; species Agave tequilana. The sequence goes on along the minus strand of JAVJIF010016254.1, from coordinate 85,984 downwards.
ACTATGAAAGGATGCTTGCTGCCATGACTCAGGCTAGATTAGCCCGTGATCATGATATAGATATGATGGTTCAATCTTTGCGTTCTCATCGTCCGGCCAATTCTAATATCGCTGACCATTCTCTTAGAGCCGACGAACCAAGTTGCTTTGGACAACAAGATTCTAATTCAGTGCCATCATGTGAACTTGCCGAAACTTCAAATTTTGATAACTTGGCAAGTTTTTCCTTTCCTGAAATAGAACTTGAGCATGAATATGATCATGATCTTCCACTTGATGATTCAATTTTACTTTCTGATTCAATAATGACTCCGGTGTCTCCACCTGATTTTACTTTTCCCGAGTCAACATTGGATCCTGTGCCAATTCATCATGAAATTGAGTCACCCATTTTTGATGATCATATTGAACTTGACCAATTGTGCAATTTTGAAAGTCCCATGGATAAATTGGCAAGTTCTCATTTTTATGAAATTGAACCCAATGAGATATGTGACCTAGATTCTCAAATCTGTGATCAAGTTCAAATTCCCGAATCATTATTGACTCCTGTTTTGTTACCCGACTTAGGTAATCTTTTAGAGTCAGTTTTGATTCCCACATCTATCATTCCTGAACTTGAATCACCACCATTGAGTCACATTCCATTGTGGGAAGATTATTGTGACTTGAGTTTTAACTTATTGATTTGGACCCACTTCCTGAACCTAGCCCGACTCCTGAACCCTTACTTGATTTAAGTTTCTTTCCTGAGTCGGTATTCGTTCCCATAATTACGACGTCCAAGTCAATCATTCCATCTTTTCACACTCCATTTTGGGACAAGGTGGTTGACACAATTGACTCTGAAATTTATTATGAAATTTGAAAATTTGATGGGGTGGAAATTTTAAAAAATGATCACACATACATTTTCGTGGGTTATACAAGAAAAATTTTTGGTGGGTTCCTCCATGAAGTATTATGTTATCTTGATTGGGCCGCCTTTCGTGGACCAATTAGACCACCACCGGAACCACCACCTTGAGGTAACTTCTGCCTTCCATTGTCTTTTTCATGCATATATGCATTCATTCATACATTGAGGACAATGCATGAGATAAGTGTAGGGTGGGCTTTACTAACATACTAAGATAAGTAGACACTAACAAAATTTGCTAATAAAAAAAATTTTAAAAAAAATTATTATAAAAAGGACAATATTTTGACTTATTTTTTTTTGAAAGAAATCTAAGTTAGTTTTAAGGATTAGGAAAATCATGATTAGGATTTCTAAAAACTTGGTCAAAATAAATGAATTATTTAATTTTTAGGTATAGGAGAGAAATTGAATAAATAATTAGTCTTGATTTTTACCTTAATGAAATGTGCATACCAAATGCATATCTAGGATTCTAAGACAAAGACCTTGTGCCTCATAAAAAAAAAAAAGAAAAAAAAAAATCACCAATTAAGCTGATACATGTGCCTCAAGAAGCATAAGTATTCATGCCTAAAGGTGAGTAAATAAAATAAAGTCCTTAGTTTTGGGGCCTAGTTCACTCGAATTTGAGTCCGCGGGGTGTTTTCTCACCTGGTGCCCTAAAGCCAACCGGTTTGGGAGTCATCGACTTTAAGTTCGCTACATGGGTGGATTAGAAAGCCTAAGAAAATTAAGGAAAAATTACTTATATATGTATTAACACATCTAATAGTCAATTAGTTAGGTATGAGGGCCTCAAGAAGTCTTAATGCTTATACGAAAGAAAATTAGATGCGTTATACATATTAAAAATAAAAATAAAAAAAAAGAAAAAAAATATATATATAGAGGCATGAGAGTCCAAGTTAAGGAATTCCTAGTATAAATTCATAAGGATGCATATGATTTTTGGTAACGAAAAAGACTATATTAGAAGTTCAATTTTGACCCTTACCTAAAATGAAAACAATTAACTTTATAAAGACTAAGTTTTAAGAATGAATAAAATGAGGATCCTAAAACTTATAGACTACTTAGTCTCTTCAATAATAATTCAAATATTTTCCTTTTTATGGATTTTGTGGGTGCAATCCGCTGAAAACCCTCACGAGACAACACTCGTCCTCTAGGGTAACCTAGAGGTTTAACGGCTTGTTGCACATGCTAAGTGCAACCGTGATTCCTACGAAAGTGAGTTAGGTTAGAATAATTTTTCTTTTCTTTTTCTTTTTCTTTGTTTTTACTCGAGGACGAGCAAAAAGATAAGTGTGGGGGTGTGATTGGTAGTGAAAAGTGCATTTTTATCATCATATTTACCATCACATTTTCATATTTATTCATTTAATTCTGCACATTTATTAATAATTTGTAATTTATTGTGTGCAGGCCTCGAATTATTATTTTAAAGCTTAAAGAGCCCAAAAGCCCAGATCCAAGCCCATATTTGAAGCCCAAGAGTAAAAGTGCAATTATCAATTGTCAAAGTGCAAATACAAAAGGGCTAAAGTTGCAAATATCAAAGAAGAGGGAAGGATAAACTTCTATTCAACTCTAAACACTTGCAGATGAGGATAAAAGTCAAAGAGAGTGCAAAGATAAAAATTCAAAGAATTCAGATTCAGACTGTACAGGTTTTAGTATTCAGATCATAACGTTTTCTACAGATATGCAAATCCGATGATTCAAGATGCTCCAAAAAGAAGACTTGAAGACCTACAACTCTTATGTTGATCAAACTTTCCAATTCAGTCCGTAGATAAGCTAATTTCGGTGATCAACATGATAACAAGTTGCAGGACAGATTTAAACTTCTATGGATAAGTGCCACAAGTCTGGAGATAAGATTTTTTGGGAGAGTTGTACCGGGACTCTACCTCCTTCTGCACCTATAAATACCCCTGCAGATGCAACACAGAAAAATCCAGCGTCCAGCAAAGGGCCAAAGTTAGGGTTTTTAGGGTTTTCTTCTTTCTTCTAGGTTAGATTTTCTTTTTATTTTCAAGAGAGGGAGATGGCTATGTTGAGGGTGACACTGATGTATGCTTCTCTTCTCCATTGTATCAAGTAATGAAGGTAATTTTTATTTTTATTTATGTCATTGCTTTACTTTTCTTTTTGTTTTCTTTTTCTTTTCTACTTTATTTCTGTTGATCTTTGATGAGCATGCAAGCGATTACCGAACCACAAGTATAACAAATTTTGGTGGTGCCAACGATATTCCATGAAGATGTTCTCCTCCTCGAGGCGTATCAATTCATACTTGCCCAAGGCTTGATGATCTAATGCGAACAGCGGACTGAGATTGATCCCATGGTTTATGCGTTCAACGCCTCCGAAATAAGGTAGAAAGTGTTAGGTTTTCACATATTTTCTCCAACCAAGGTTAGTTTTCTTTTCTTTTCTTTTATTCTATTTTTGTAGATTAAATCACTATCTCCCAATTCTTTCTTTTCCGATTCATTGTAAATACCACCTTCTTTCTAACATAACTAATATTCTCGTATTAATAACTAAAAAAAAAAAAAAAGGGAGATAACTTGCTTAACGCTTCCATCGCAGTCCCTCCCTGAGGATCACGACCCGCATAGCCTTGCTACAGCGGATTAGAATTGAGAACTTGCACATCCTATTCTTAAAACTAAAATACTACATTTTGTGTGCAGGAAATCTCAGTCAACACTATACAGAGTGAATTCGAGATGAGCCATATGGGTGGCTTAATTACTTTCTCGGTCTGCAAATAAAGCAAATGAATGATGAAATCTTCATTTTTCAGTGTAAGTATGCAAAGGAACTTCTTAAAAATTTTGGTATGAAAAATTCTGATAGTAAAAATAATCCCATGAGTATTATTACATTCCTAGACAAAGATGAAAATGGTAAGAATGTTGATCAAAAATTATATCAAGGTATGATTGGTTTTTTACTATATATTACTTCAAGTAGACCTGATATTATGTTCAGTGTTTACTTATGTATTAGATATCAATAAAATCCTAAGCAATCACACCTTAAAGCAGCGAAAAAGATTTTTCGATATAGTAATAACACAGTCAACTATGATTTATTTTATCTGAAATCAAGCACATTTGATTTACTATCACATAGTGATGCTGATTTTGCTGGATGTAAATTTGATCGGAAGAGTACTAGTGGTACTTGTCACTTTTTGAGACATTCACTACTATCATGGTTTAGTAAAAAGCAAAATTCTGTATTATCATCTACAACTGAAGCAGAATATATCGTTGTTAGTATTGCATGTGCTCAGATTTTATGGATGAAACAAACCTAACTTGATTATGGTATGTCTATCACAAATTCACCTATTATGTTCAATAATACCAGTACTATTAACTTATCTAAAATTCTAATTCATCATTCACGTACAAAGCATACAGATATTAGACATCATTTTTTATGTGATCATGCTTTAAAAGGTGATATTTCATTAAATTTTATATCAACTGATAATCAAGTTGCAGATATTTTTACAAAACCTCTTAAAGAAGATATTTTTATGAGATTTCAAAGAGATTTGGGTATTTGTAATATTTTCGATATTTAAATATTTTTTAAATTTGTTTAATGCATTTTTTCAATTATTAGTCGACTTAACAAAGTCTATTAGTTGACTTAACAAGTCACTAGTCGAATTAACAGATGTCCAGTCGGCTACTGTAATCAAACAGAAACATAGTGTTTTTAAGCTATTCAGAATTAGTCGACTATATTTACCAATTAGTTGACTAAGAAGAGGATTAGTCGACTAATCATAGACCCAAGTCGACTAACCCAACGGATCTTTGCAATCTCTGTCTTTTACTTCCAATTCCTGCTTTCTTAGACCTTAATTTCAGTTCTCATCATGTCAGAATCTAAGAAATCTAAGTTTACACCATCTTCATCTTTCTCTCAAACAGATTTTAGGGTTTTTCTTAAAAATCCTGCTCTAGAAGATGATTACTTAAGATTTTCTCAGTTAGAAATCTTGCCTGGTAGATTTGTTAAGTACGAAGACTTCCATGAATATGATATTGTTTCTTTTCTTCAAAATTCTTGTCTTTATACTATGTTTTTCAATGAATCTAGGCAAGGGTACTATCCCTTCTTGATCCACTTCTTTTACACAAATTTAACCTATGAAGATAATGATGATAAAGTTCATATTTACTCTATGGTTAAAGGTGTTCATATCAATTTATCTCCAAAATCTTTTGGTCGTATCCTTTCTATTCCGTATCACGGCCTATCTTTTAATGATATTGATATGGATGATGATTAAGTTTTATCAAATATCATTCTTCTAGGTCAAGGACTACCTATGACAAACACTAAATTAAAACATGTTCCTCGTCTAATTGGTCGTATCCTTGCTTATAATATATGCCTAAAAATCGGGAGTTATAACTATTATTCCCGTGATTTAGCTACTTTTGTGTCTATGCTATCATGGCTGGACTTGAAGTTAATTGGGCTAAGATAATATTTGATAATATTGTCAAGGAGCATACTTCCTTCTTACCGTATGGAGCTTTTTTTTCTCATGTGTTTCAAAAATTTAACATAGATCTTGCTTGTTGTCAAAGTTTTCAAGCCATTTGAATGTGTCGTTCTCCATCGCATGAAACTTCATGACTTTCCTTTACCTCCACCATAACCTCAACATCAACCCTCTCCTCCTCCATAAAGTTCTACTCAAGTTTCTTACTCCTCCACTCAACCTCCATTCACTGGACCTACTTCCTCTCAACCACCTCCTTCCTTTCCCGATGCCTTCCATAAATCTATTTATGTTGAAATTTTAACTTTACAAGCCTAACAAACCTCTATGCTGAACTCTCAGTCTGCATTACTCAACAATCAATCTCTACTTATGGAGCATTTTATGAATATGCAATTGAAGATGAAATCTTTTAAAGCCACACAAATGGAAATACTGGATCTCCTCAAGACCCATTTTCCACCACCTCCTCCTCCCGGATCCAACATTTGATGCACATGGCGTTGGATTTGTTTTTGTGTTGCTACATGTTTTTGGAGTTCTTACATTTTTTTGTATTTTCTTTCTCTATGACTCTTTCGATTTTTCTATTGTAATAATTGACATTTTCTGTTATGTTATGCAAACTTTGGTTGATTATGTATCTGTGCTATTTCTCTCTTTTTGATAATGACAAAGGGGGAGAAGTGAGAAGTATGTGTGTTTTCTGTGATTCTTGATATCTTTCTATGTTATATATGGCAAAGATATATGGATAAGATATATGAATATATGGCTATAGTTTATGTCTCATGCGGGGGGAGAATACTTGTTATCTATATATTTGTTATAACCTGTTCACTGCAGGGGGAATTTCTCTGCAGGGAGAGTTTTCGTGCAGACAAGTTGTCATCATTAAACAAGGGGAGAATGTTGGAACTTACAATTTGATAGATTTTGATGATGAATAACAAATGTGATACAGATGCATTGGAGCTCTATCTCAAGAATTAATACTGAGTTCTGGTAGCTTAAGCTCATATAAGATTTTGACTATTTTTGTGTATTTTTAGAATTTTGTTAAAAACCTTGATCACACACATAAAATAGTCTTATAATCGACTAACCATTTCTATAGTCGACTAACATATTGTATAGTTAACTTGCTTTGTTATATAGTCGACAAAATATCTTCACAAAAAAATATATCAGTTCTCCGTTTGTTGACGGTAACCAACATTAGTCGACTTACCCTCACTGCTAATGGACTAAATTTAGTTTCCAGAGACTTGTCATTCTGTGTCAATCTTCATATAGTCGACTTGATATCTCAGCTAGTCGACTAACACAGTCAAAATTTCTTATACTAGTCGACTACTATTCCCTAGTCGACTAACTTTAGTTTCTGACTGTTAATCAGTTATTGATTTTCTGGTGTTTTATCCAACGTTCTGATTTTCAAAATTGTGCTAATAACTTTCCTAACTGACCACTGATTTCACCTGTAAATAGGGATGTTGTCTTAGGATGAATTCACCAATTCAAATCATAAGTTTTCTACCCAAAACGCTGTTCAAAAATTCTGTTTTTTCAGAAAACTTTTTTATACTTCCAGTTCTTCACACAATTCTAATTCTATTGTGAAGAATTCTGAGAGTCCACCTATAAGAGATCTTATTCATGATCACATACAAGTTTCAAAGCTTATAGAATTCATTGTACTCATTCAAAGAGTTGTTGTCTTCTTGGTGTAAAGAAGAGTTGCACAGATTTGACAAAGGTTATTTTATCAAGTGGTGTACAAGAAGTTGATTTTGGGGTGTATCAAAATCAGGATAAGTAAAATCTCAAGATGGTTGCTTGGAGACTGGACGTAGGTCATAAGGACTAAACCAGGATAAAATCTCTTGTGTTTGCATTTGCATTTTTTTGAGATTTATTCTGTGAATTTTACTTTCCTGCAAGTAGTTTATTTTAAAAAAATTATACACACCATTCACCCCCCTTTAGTGTTTGTGTTGTCTTGTTTATAGATCCTACAATATTGCTCTACTGTTTCACAATCATACTGTGTGTACTGTTTACTGTTACTAACTACCTAGCGGTAGGCTTAGTTCAGTGCCAAGCATCTGGGCCGTGGATCCGATTATGCACGGAACCTACCTAAAACACAAATTCTCATTGTCAACTATCAGTTTCAAATAACCAAACAATAAGAATAGACATACACATACATCTTGACAACATGACTCTATACATAATAGATATTTTTTATTAAATGGTTGTATAGTGTATGTCATTGTGCTTTATTTTGATTCTTATATGCTGGATATTAGTATGTTATGTATACTTGACTATGCATGTATTGTTATATTTTTCATGTTTCTTTCATCCCTCTTTTTATCACTTGCTTAGGTCATTATTGATGACCCTGAGTTTGTTTGCTCAGGTTCTGATCCAGGGACTCCACAGGACTAGGAGTACTTCTGAGCACATTGCTGATCTCCAGTATGTGGATTTGTTTTATTCTCATTATGTGTGAGACTTTATGGTTATTTTCTCTATTTTATCATGTTGTAATAAGTGGAACCTTTGTGACATCATGTATTTTGACTTTTTTTCTAGCTCGAATAATTGATAAACCTATTTATTCGAATTAATGTACTGAGGCTTAATGTATTTGTTTTGAAAATATGTCGCCGCCTCTCGTCATGTCCCTCTTTTTATGAATATTACGGTTGTGGGGCATGACAGGGTTTCTTTGGTATCAGAGCCAGGTTATTCAAGTATATCATTATGCAAATAGTCAAGCTCTTACCGACAATACAAGATTTAATAATCCAGCTACAAGTACAAGTATGTCTAACATATTTTAAATCATTATTTTTTTATTTTATTTTCAGAGTAATGGCTTAACGACCTCCCTTTGCCCGCATCGCTGCTCGTGAAGATGCCACTAATTTGATGGGTGTACTCTGTGGCATGATAGAATCGCAGCAGCACCAAATGACACTACTTTAAGATGGGTTGATGGCAGCATAGCAGACAGCCACGACGGCCATAGAGAGGTCTGTGACACCTCAGGGACGAAAACCCGGGAACATTTCAGACTTCAGGAGATTGCAGCCAGCCACTTTCGCTGATACAGAAAAGTCGTTGGAAGCAGAGCAATGGTTGGTTGATATCACCAATCTCCTGAATGCAGCCCGGGTTCCCGCGAAAGATAAAGTGAAAGTAGTCAAGGTCCAACTGGCTGATGTGGCTCGAACATGGTAGCTCGCTGAAGAGAAACGATTGGAGAAGCCTATCACATGGGGGAGGTTCTCTGAGAGCTTCTATGAGCGGTTCTTCCCCAAAAATGCTAGGAGAGAGATGGAGTAACAATTCATCAACTTACGACAAGAGAGTCGGACGGTGGATGAGTATGCTGCAGAGTTCTTGATGCTGAGCCGGTTCCTCCATATATGGTAGCAAAGAAAGAAGACCAGCCTAATCGATTTCAGCAGGGGCTGAGGCTGGACATTCAGAAGTTCCTAGTCACGTAACTATTGGGGACTTACTCTCAGGTTCTCAGTGCTGCTCGTGGTCTGGAGCAGGTGATGGAAAAGGAGAACAGGAGCAGATTGCAGACAAGACCACTAAAGCGACCTTTCGACCAGGTCACCAGGGGACCCCCTGCCAAGGCCAGCCTTGCACCACCTAGAAGGCATCCTTTCTCTCCTTCCTCGCTCTCAATCATCTGCGAATTCTATCAGAGGCCGGGACATTCACGGGGGAATTGCAGGTTGGCGAAAGACCAATGCCTAGCTTGTGGATCCAGAGGTCACCATCTAGCGATCTGCCCGTCTAAGGGACAGAGAAGTATCATACTTGCCCCTCCAACATCAGAACCAGCTAGGAGGAATCTAGTTTCCGCAGGTAGAGGAGCTCCACTTCCTTCACAACGACAAGTGTTCGAGAAGGCCCAGAGGAGGACAGGAACTGGTCGTGGAAGAGGCCACGCTATAACCTGACTGCAAAGCAAGCTGAGGCATCAGAGGAAGTCATAGCATGTACCATTTTGGTTCATTCAATTCCAGTGATTTCGCTATTTGATTCTAGTGCTTCTCATTGCTGCATATCCACTAGATTCATTATGATGCATTCTATATCCTATAATGATATGGACACCTAATGGGAGATTAGTACTGGGAACGAGGTTATAACCATTAGTAGGGTTTGTAAATTGATTGGTCACTAATGTTGCATATTTAATGTCACATTTCCATACTTATTTTAGAATAAAAGCCTGCATTGTCCTAATTATTTGTCTAATTTATTTGCAGGCCCAATCCTTAAGGAGATGAAGAGAAATGAGCCCAAAAGCCCACCAGAATTCTGAATTAAATCAGAGTTAATTCGCACAAATAAAATCAGGGCAAAATCAAGAGGTTGAAACCGGTTGAGAAGAATCCTCTCAGAATCGATCGGTTAAAGCCAAGAAATCCAAGGTCATTTCGTCAGAATCCGGAGCTCCAACGACAAAACCAACAAAGGATAAAGCCAGAAGAAGACCCCGGACAGACCCACCAACAGGGTGTGGCCATCTGGCCACACCCTTGCCGCAAAAACGCGACAAAAGCCGCGTTTTTGCGGCAATCCTGGAGAGTTACGGGGAGCGTGAACTCCCCCGACCTCCCCGGGATTCTGGTTGTTAGGGTTTCTGCCTATAAAAGGCCATATTGTGCACTGAAAATGGACGTCAATGCAGAGATAGGACTTAGCCAAGCTTTTCATTTCTAGGTTTAGGTTTTTCTTTTTTATGTAACTTGTATGTAGGCTTAGGTTAGAAGATGATTCATGTAAGTAAGAGAGAGAGAGGCTGATGTTGAGAGTGACACCGATGTACTCCTCCTCCTTTCTTTCATTGTCTCAGTAAGCAATAAAGGTAAACTTTTCTTTGTGTTCGTTTCTTTACTTTCCTTTACATTTGTTTTGCTTTTCGTTTTCCTTTTCTACTTCACCTTGGTTGTATGTGTTGAGTCTACAAGTGAACTCTAAAGCAAGTACACCGATGCTACGTGAGAGCCAGCGATAGTTCATGAAGACGTTCTCCTCTTCCAAGCTCGCATCACTTCGTTCTTCTTATGCTTGACGATATAATGTGCACGGGGACCGAGTTCGAGTTTATGATCTATGCGTTGAACGCCTCCGAAGCAAAAAGGTAGAACTTGCAAAAAGGTTTCCAAGTAAGTCATCACCAAACTAGGTAAGTAATTCTTAACTTTCTTTCTTTTCTTTTATCGCTATAGTATAGATCGCCAACACGATTTCTTTCACCACTTCTTCCCAATCGTTTTCGATCTTTTCCTCCACTTTTGTACATAGTCGCTTTTTATTGTTTTCTGATTTTTCACCTTCTTCATCTCTCGCTTTCTCTCTAACTTTAACTATAACTTTCTTTTTCTTTTTCTTAACTTTAAAAACAGAGAAGAACCTTCGCTTAGCTTTGATAACGATTTCAATAAAACTGTAAACGCTTCCATCGCAAACCCTTCTTGTGGATCACGACCCGTATTAGCCACTTGCTATAGCGGAAGTATTGAGCACTTGCACATTCTCTTTTTAAGTTCTATAATCTCGTATTTTTTGTGCAGGTTTAGCCTCAATCAAATTTTGGCGCCGTTGCCGGGGAGGGTAACATGTTTTTTATTGAAATCTGAATTTTTTTGAAAATCTTTTAGAACTAAACGAATTTTCTTCTCTGTTGCAGGTTAAGGGCAAGAAAAGCAGGAAAACAAGTTTGCAGTAGCATATAAGTGGCATTGGGCCTCTGCTCTAGAAAGCAGAGACCAATTGCTCTCTTCTTTGCCATGTTTCCGCGGCTAAAGCCGCGGTTCCGCGGCAGAAAGAGTGGACTACTAACATGATTTTTTGCAGGGCTGCTTGCTTTGCAAAATTCCAGTCTTTTGCAATTCTTTATTTCTTATATGCCATCACATAAACCTGCTAATAATCAACAGTAAAACGCTTGTTGCAAAAGTTAAAAGTTGATTAGACATTTGCATTTCTAGGCACGTGTCTTTTCAATTCATTTACTTTTACTGTTGAAGAGTGCTGGAGGCAAGGTACGTTTTGCATTGCATGTAGACTAGGAATCAACTCTTGCTTGATTTTCATGCTTTGAGTGTATCCTAGTTATATTTCTTGTACACTTGCACAATTCAATTTTAAGGGCATACCCGTAAATAAGATAAGGTGGGGATTTTATCACCCTTTCCTTAGCCCGCAAATCATTTTCCGAAGCACTCACTAACCCAAGCCTAATTTAATAAAAAGTAGACGTTGGCCCTAGGGACATCTCGGACTCATTTAGGAGATTATCCTAAGGGGGAAAAATGTTGGAATCTAACTCCTGTAAAATCAGTGTCTAGGAAAGGGATTGAGGGCCGAAAGCCCGAAGGTTGGTGGTTATTTAATTAAGGAACGTCTTTGACGGAAAACCTCCCACCAACCTTGCCCTGACCTGGCTGATTAGCTTGTGGTTAAAGTCTACATTAGACCTCCCGTGGACAGTCTAACCAGTTAGGAGTCGTCTAGGTCCTAAGTCTACCCTAACTTAGGCTAGAATTTTTTCTTTTTTTTTGTTTGTTTATTTGTTTGTTTTTCTTTGTTTGTATTCTATTGTGTGATATGGACTATAATAATAATTTTTCAACTACAATAATAATCCATATTACACACCGACTTCATTTTCGGATATTACCAACCCGGCATATCATAACTTTGACCAACCTAGTGTGCCGGATTGGTCTTATCCGAATCAATATGACCCATACCCCCCATCTAATAACTATAATTTCCATAATGATTTTAACTCTTCACCGAGTCAGTGGGGATTCACCTCCCCCGAGCATAATTTCCAACAACCTTGTCCTTCTTCTCCACCTAGTCCACAATATTTCCAAGAGTCATACTCAGTTCCACCCGTCCAAAATAGGAAACCATCAATTATGGAAATGAGTATGCGTGAGTCCAAACACAAATCCCAAAATCTGATCGACTTACGATTTCACTACCACTTCCAAGACAATTCTTCATCTTTTCATCAAAACAATGAACATATCAACTATGAAAAGATGCTTGAAGCCATGACTCAGGCTCAAAACACTCGTAATCGTGACATAGATATGATGGTCGAATCTCTACGTTCCCACCGTCCTGATGTCACTAACTATTCTGTTAGAGCCGAAGAGTCATGTAGTTTTGGAAATCAAGATTCCATTTCAGAACAACCACTTGAACTTGCCCAAACTCAAAATTTTGAAAAAGATATTGATAGTTTAGCAAGTTTTCCTTTTCCTGAAATAGAACTTGAGAATGAATATGATCTTGAATCCCAACTTAGTGATTCAATGCTTCTTCCTGATTCAATAATGACTCCGGTATCTTCACCTGATTTCGATCTTTTCCCCGAGTCAACATTGGATCCTGTACCAATCCATAATGAAATTGAATCACCCATCTGTGAGGATCATATTGAACTTGACCAATTATACACTCTTGAAGATCCTATTGACAAATTGGCAAGTTCTCAATTTTTTGATATTGAAGTCAATGAGATATGTGACCTAGATTCTCATATCTGTGATCCAGTTCAGCTTTCTGAATCAATCTTGACTCCTGTTGTGTTACCAAACTTGAGTAATGTTTTAGAGTCAGTTTTGATTCCTCCACCTATCATTCATGAACTGGAATCACCCACATTAAGTCACATTCCATTGTTAGAAAATACATGTGGACTGGAGTTTCAATTTCTTGACTTGGACCCAATTTCTGAACCTATTTCGACTCCTGAACCTTTACTTGACTTAAGTCACCTTCCTGAGTCGGTATTTGTTCCTGTCCTTCCTGAGTCCATGTCAACTGTTCTATCATTTCATACTCCATTCTGGGACGAGGTGGTTGATAAATTTGACTCCGAAATTAGTTATGGAATATGGAAATTAGATGGGGTCACATACTTAATAAAAATCCTTCATGGATATACAATTTTAATGGGTTATATTAAAGATAGTGCTGGTGGGTTCCTTCGAGACCCAAGAAAAGTGGATTGGGCCATATTTCGTGGACCAATCAGACCACCACCGGAACCACCACCTTAAGGTAACATTTTCCTTCCCTTTCGTCTTTTTCATGTATCTATGCATTAATTCATACATTGAGGACAATGCATGAGATAGGTGTGGGGGAGGGTCTAACATAACTTTTCTTTTTTTTCTTTAAAAAAAAATTAACATTTTTCTTTACTTTTAAAAACTTTTTGAAAAATAGAAACAATATTTTGACTTATTTTTGTAAGAAATTAAGTTAATTTTAAGGAATAGGAAAATCCAAATTATGATTTCTTATACTTGGTCAAAAGAGGATTATTTGTTTGATTTTTAGAGTTAGGAAGATAATTTGTCAAAGTAATTTGGTCTTGATCTTTACCTGGATGAAATATGCACACTTCATACACTTACACACTTAGGGTTCAAAAACAATGATTCTTATGCCTTATAAATATATATATATATAAAAAAAATAAGTCTAATTATTGATTAGCTAGGTGCTTTGGCCTAAGCAAGCCTTAGTATTTATGCGAAAGACAATTAGATAAGTTTGAAAAAAAAAATGAATAAGTCTAATTATTGATTAGCTAGGTGCTTTGGCCTAAGCAAGCCTTAGTATTTATGCGAAAGATGATTAGATCCTCTGATTAAGCTGGGTATTTGTGCCTAATAAAGCATAAGTATTCACGCCTAAAAGGGATTCATATAATAAAATCCTTAGTTTAGTGGCCTTGTTTGCTCGAGTCCTTAAGTCCTTGGGGGTGTTTTCTCACCTGGTGCCCTAAGACCGTTTGGTTTGGGAGTCATCGATTAGAGGCTCGTTACATGGGTAGATTAGAAAGCCTAATAGAACTAAGGAATAATACCACAAAAAAAAAAGTAAAAGTATATATATAAATAGTAAGGCATAAGAGTTAGGGTTAATGAACCCTTAGTCAAAATTTTCACAGTCACAAGGTGCATATGACTTAGGGTAAAGTAATAGACTAGATGAGCAGTACAATTTGACTCCTTACTTTGATTGATAACAAATTTTTGAATAAAGACTAAGTTTAGGAATAAAAAAATTCGGGTTTCCTATAACTTATAGATTGCTTAGATCTTACAATCATATTTCAAATATTTTTCTCTTTCAAAATGCTTTTCGAAAATACTAACTCTTTATTTTCCTTTCTTTATGGATTTTGTGGGTGCAATCCGCTGAAACCCTCACGAGACAAAACTCGTCCTCTAGGGGGAACCTAGAGGTTTAACGGCTTGTTGCACATGCTCAGTGCAATCGCGTGACCTGCGAAAGTGGTCTAATAATCCTTAGTATAGTTTAGTTGTTTTGCTCGAGGACGAGCAAAAGATAGGTATGGGGGTGTGATTGGTCACTAATGTTGCATATTTAATGTCACATTTCCATACTTATTTTAGAATAAAAGCCTGCATTGTCCTAATTATTTGTCTAATTTATTTGCAGGCCCAATCCTTAAGGAGATGAAGAGAAATGAGCCCAAAAGCCCACCAGAATTCTGAATTAAATCAGAGTTAATTCGCACAAATAAAATCAGGGCAAAATCAAGAGGTTGAAACCGGTTGAGAAGAATCCTCTCAGAATCGATCGGTTAAAGCCAAGAAATCCAAGGTCATTTCGTCAGAATCCGGAGCTCCAACGACAAAACCAACAAAGGATAAAGCCAGAAGAAGGCTAAAGCCGCGGTTCCGCGGCAGAAAGAGTGGACTACTAACATGATTTTTTGCAGGGCTGCTTGCTTTGCAAAATTCCAATCTTCTGCAATTCTTTATTTCTTATATGCCATCACATAAACCTGCTAATAATCAACAGTAAAACGCTTGTTGCAAAAGTTAAAAATTGATTAGACATTTGCATTTTAGGCACGTGTCTTTCAATTCATATATTTTTACTGTTGAAGAGTGCTGGAGCAAGGTACGTTTTGCATTGCATGTAGAATAGGAATCATCTCTTCCTTGATTTTCATGCTTTGAGTGAATCCTAGTTATATATCTTGTACACTTGCACAATCCAATCTTAAGGGCACTAACCCATAACAAGATAAGGTAGGGATTTAATCACCCTTCCTTAGCCCAAAAATCATATTCCAAGCACTCACTAACCCAAGCCTAACTAAAAAAAGAGTAGACGTTGGCCCTAGGGACATCTCGGACTCACTTAGGAGATTATCCTAAGGGGGGAAATTGTTGGAAATTGACTCTTGTAAAATCAGTGTCTAGGAAAGGGATTAAGGGCCGAAAGCCCGAAGGTTGGTGGTTATTTAATTAAGGAACGTCTTTGACGGAAAACCTCCCACCAACCTTGCCCTGACCTGGCTGATTAGCTTGTGGTCAAAGTCTACATTAGACCTCCCGTGGACAGTCTAATCAGTTAGGAGTCGTCTAGGTCATAGGTCTACCCTAACCTAGTTAGAATTTTTTTTCTTTTATTTGTTTGCTTATTTGTTTGTTTTTCTTTGTTTGTATTCTATTGTGTGATATGGACTATAATAATAATTTTTTCAACTACAATAATAATCCATATTACACACCGACTTCAATTTCGGATATTACCAACCTGGCATATCATAACTTTGACCAACCTAGTGTGCCGGATTGGTCTTATCCGAATCAATATGACCCATACCCCCCATCTAATAACTATAATTTCTATAATGATTTCAACTCTTCACTGAGTCAGTGGGGATTCACCTCCCCCGAGCATAATTTCCAACCACCTTGCCCTCCTTCTCCACCCAGTCCACATTATGTTCAAGATTCATACTCAGTTCCACCCGTCCAAAATAGGAAACCATCAATTTTGGAACGGAGTATGCGTGAGTCCAAACACAAATCCCAAAATCTGATGGACTCACAATTTCAATACCACTTCCAAGACAACTCTTCATCTTTTCATCAAAACAATGAACCCATCAATTATGAAAAGATGCTAGAAGCCATGACTCATGCTCAAAACACTCGTAATCGTGACATAGATATGATGGTCGAATCTCTACGTTCCCACCGTCCTGATGTCACTAACTATTCTGTTAGAGCCGAAGAGTCATGTAGTTTTGGAAATCAAGATTCCATTTCAGAACAACCACTTGAACTTGCCCAAACTTCAAATTTTAAAAAAGATATTGATCGTTTAGCAAGTTTTCCTTTTCCTGAAATAGAACTTGAGAATGAATATGATCTTGAACCCCAACTTAGTGATTCAATGCTTCTTCCTGATTCAATAATGACTCCGGTATCTTCACCTGATTTCGATCTTTTCCCCGAGTCAACATTGGATCCTGTACCAATCCATAATGAAATTGAATCACCCATCTGTGAGGATCATATTGAACTTGACCAATTATACACTCTTGAAGATCCTATTGACAAATTGGCAAGTTCTCAATTTTTTGATATTGAAGTCAATGAGATATGTGACCTAGATTCTCATATCTGTGATCTAGTTCAACTTTCTGAATCAATCTTGACTCCTGTTGTTTTACCAAACTTGAGTAATGTTTTAGAGTCAGTTTTGATTCCTCCACCTATCATTCATGAACTGGAATCACCCACATTAAGTCACATTCCATTGTTAGAAAATACATGTGGACTGGAGTTTCAATTCTTGACTTGGACCCAATTTCTGAACCTATTTCGACTCCTGAACCTTTACTTGACTTAAGTCACCTTCCTGAGTCGGTATTAGTTCATGTCCTTCCTAAGTCCAAGTCAACTGTTCTATCATTTCATACTCCATTCTGGGACGAGGCGGTTGACAAATTTGACTCCGAAATCAATTATGGAATTTGGAAATTAGATGGGGTTAAATTTTTAATAAAACTTCTTAATGGATATATCTTTTTAATGGGTTATATTAAAGATAGTGCTGGTGGGTTCCTCCGAGACCCAAGAAAAGTCGATTGGGCCGCATTTCGTGGACCAATCAGACCACCACCGGAACCACCACCTTAAGGTAACATTTTCCTTCCCTTTCGTCTTTTTCATGCATCTATGCATTAATTCATACATTGAGGACAATGCATGAGATAGGTGTGGGGGAGGGTCTAACATAACTTTTCTTTTTCTTTAAAAAAAAAATTAACATTTTTCTTTACTTTTAAAAACTTTTTGAAAAATAGAAACAATATTTTGACTTATTTTTGTAAGAAATTAAGTTAATTTTAAGGAATAGGAAAATCCAAATTAGGAGTTCTTATACTTGGTCAAAATACGATTATTTGTTTGATTTTTAGGGTTAGGAAGATAATTTGTCAAAATAATTTAGTCTTGATCTTTACCTTGATGAAATATGCACACTTCATACACTTTCACACTTAGGGTTCAAAAATAAAGATTATTATGCCTTATAAAAATATATATATATAAACAAATCTAATTATTGATTAGCTAGGTGCTTTGGCCTAAGAAAGCCTTAGTATTTATGCAAAAGATAATTAGATGAGTTTGAAAAAAAGAAAAAAGAAAAAAAACAAGTCTAAGTATTGATTAGCTAGGTGCTTTAGCCTAAGAAAGCCTTAGTATTTATGCAAAAGATAATTAGATGAGTTTGGAAAAAAAAATGTGTATCCTCTGATTAAGCTGGGTATTTATGCCTCATGAAGCATAAGTGTTCACGCCTAAAAGGGGTGCATCGTATAAATAAAAAACCTTGATTTCGTGGCCTTATCTGCTCGAGTGTTTAAGTCCTTAGGGGTATTTTCTCACCTGGTGCCCTAAAACCGTCCGGTTTGGGTGTCACCGACTGAATGCTTGTTACATGGGCAGATTAGAAAGCCTAATGAAATTGAGGAATAAAAAAAGTATATATAAATAAATAAGGCATAAGAGTTAGAGTTAATGAACCCTTAGTCAAAATTTTCACAGTCACAAGGTGCATATGACTTAGGGTAAAGTAATAGATTGATGAGAAGTACAATTTGACTCCTTACCCTAATTGATAACAAATTTTTGAATAGAGACTAAATTTAGGAATGAAAAATTTGGTTTTCCTATAACTTATAGATTGCTTAGATCTTACAATCATATTTCAAATATTTTTCTCTTTCAAAATGCTTTTCGAAAATACTAACTCTTTATTTCCCTTTCTTTATGGATTTTGTGGGTGCAATCCGCTGAAAACCCTCACGAGACAAAACTCGTCCTCTAGGGGAAACCTAGAGGTTTAACGGCTTGTTGCACATGCTCAGTGCAATCGCGCGACCTGCGAAAGTGGTCTAATAATTCTTAGTTTAATTTAGTTGTTTTGCTCGAGGACGAGCAAAAGATAGGTATGGGGGTGTGATTGGTCACTAATGTTGCATATTTAATGTCACATTTTCATACTTATTTTTAATAAAAGCCTGCATAGTCCTAATTAATTGTTTGATTTATTTGCAGGCCCAATCCTTAAGGAGATGAAGAGAAATGAGCCCAAAAGCCCACCAGAATTCTGAATTAAATCAGAGTTAATTCGCACAAATAAAATCAGGGCAAAATCAAGAGGTTGAAACCGGTTGAGAAGAATCCTCTCAGAATCGATCGGTTAAAGCCAAGAAATCCAAGGTCATTTTGTCAGAATCCGGAGCTCCAACGACAAAACCAACAAAGGATAAAGCCAGAAGAAGACCCCGGACAGACCCACCAACAGATTGTGGCCATCTGGCCACACCCTTGCCGCAAAAATGCGGCAAAAGCCGCGTTTTTGCGGCAATCCTGGGGAGTTCACGCTCCCCGTAACTCCCCAGGATTGCCGCAAAAACGCGGCTTTTGCCGCGTTTTTGCGGCAAGGGTGTGGCCAGATGGCCACACCCTGTTGGTGGGTCTGTCTGGGGTCTTCTTCTGGCTTTATCCTTTGTTGGTTTTATCGTTGGAGCTCCGGATTCTGACGAAATGACCCTGGATTTCTTGGCTTTAACCGATCGATTCTGAGAGGATTCTTCTCAACCGGTTTCAACCTCTTGATTTTGCCCTGATTTTATTTGTGCGAATTAACTCTGATTTAATTCAGAATTCTGGTGGGCTTTTGGGCTCATTTCTCTTCATCTCCTTACGGATTGGGCCTGCAAATAAATTAGACAAATAATTAGGACAATGCAGGCTTTTATTCTAAAATAAGTATGGAAATGTGACATTAAATATGCAACATTAGTGACCAATCATAAATCTTGTTCTGTGGAGGTTTGTAGAAGATAATTAAGGGAATTTATGTTTATGATAGACACCGGTGGATGTGATGTGATCTTACGCATGACATGGCTTAGTAAGTACCATGCAGTGATTGATTACCAGAATAAGAGCGTGATATTCAGAATTTCACATCAGTCAGAGTTCCAGTTCATTGGTGAATCGAAGGCATCCTGGCAGAATCAGCAAGGTGACTATACTACTACAGAAACTCAGGAGAAAACTATACCAATAGTGGAAAATTTTTAGATGTGTTTCCAGAGGACCTACCAGGACTTCCGTCAGATCGAAACTTGGAGTTCGCTATAGAAGTCATCCCGGGCACTGCCCCAATCTCTAAAGCACCGTATCGGATGGCACCTATGGAGCTAGCAGAATTGAAGAAACAATTGCAGGAGTATTTGGACAAAGGCTTCATCAGGCCCAGTGTTTCACCTTGGGGAGCTCCGGTGCTGTTGGTGAAGAAGAAAGATGGTAGCAGGAGGATGTGCATTGATTATCGAGAATTGAACAAAGTCACCATCAAGAATAGATATCCTTTGCCTAGGATTGATTAGTACTCAATATTGCATATTTTACATCATAATCCCCATACATATTACAAATAAATATGTGATTTTTACTCCTCTTCTCTACATATTTGCAGGTACACACTTAAAGGAGAGTTAGCCAAATTAATTACCTTAATTAAGCAATAATTAAGGTGATTAATTAAAGATTCAAGATAAAGCCAAATCCAAATCAGATCCAGAGAGATCCTCGCAACAAACCAAGATTCTAACCATACCACGTGGCCAAACTAACTTGCAACAACCTGTACCAGAAAGATCTGGACCAACGGCCCAGATCTTGCCGCGGGGCGCGACTTGGGCGCGGCCGTACAGTGGCCGTTGAGATCCGAATTTTGTGGCAACAAACATCTCTCTGGAAGCCTCCCATTTCTCCTATAAATACCCTATGAAGACCTGCGAGCTGGGACTGATCAGAGAAGAGAGAGAGATTAGTGAATAGATTGTAATTTTGTTAGGTTTTGTTTAGGATTTTTAGTTCTCTCTAGGATCTTCTCCTCCCTAGATTTCATTGCAAGAGAGATTTGTATGAGAGAGAGAGCTTGTATCAACAAGGAGTGACAACTTGGAGCTATACAAGGATTGATCCATTCTCTACATATCTACTTGAGCTTGATTCTAGTTTGTCTTCTTCACTTGCTTTTATTTTGCTTTGTTACTTGCTTTGTTAATTTCTAGCAATTCAATCATGCTTTGCTTTGCTTTTGTAATGTCTAGTAGCTAATTTCTTGTTCCATGTACTAGCTAACCACTACTCTTGCTAACTCCTAACTCATGGGTGATTGCTTTACTTCATCTTGCAATTTGTATGATCTTCTCTTCTCCGATGGGTTTTGTTTCATTTCTTGGCAAGAATCTTGTTGTAATTCTCCATATGATTCATGTGTGCCTCATGTAGAGCCTAGTCTTTGAACTAGTGCCTTGATGGAACATGGAGATGGAGCACCAATATGCTAATTGATGTACAACTTCACTACTTCCATTAGTGAAAGTTGT
This sequence comes from Agave tequilana, assembly GCA_038442645.1. Taxonomy (NCBI): domain Eukaryota; kingdom Viridiplantae; phylum Streptophyta; class Magnoliopsida; order Asparagales; family Asparagaceae; genus Agave; species Agave tequilana. The sequence continues at coordinate 64,702 of JAVJIF010016254.1, read as the reverse complement.
ATGTTCTTCATTTGCATCCCTTGAGTGTATCTCTTGTGATTCTATTAGTGAAAGTCTATCTTGTAGGCCGATGACCATCTATGGAGGCTACAAGACAAGTCCAAGAATGAATCCCCATCATCTTAGTGGGAAAGTAATTAGATCACAAGCAAGACAAATACATGCCGATGAATCAACATGAGGCACGCATCACTATCACGGAGTTTAGTTAGTTTAGCAAGGTAGTTAAGGTTAGCTAGTCATGGATTTCTTGCATTCAAAGTTTTCTTGATTTTACTTTCTTTTTAGTTGTTAGTTCAAATCCATCTCAATCTTGATTTCTCCCGATTTCCACCATGAACATAGCCATCCTTTCTTTTATTTGTTTTTCTTTTGATTCTTTATTCTTGTAAACAAAGAAGAGTTCTCGTTTTATCTTCTCACGTGTATCGTAACGTTTCTACACTAGCTCTCCCTGAGATCCGACTCGGTATAGCCCTAGGCTATAGCGGAGACAAGAAAGGGTACATCAATCACATTCTATACATATAATAAGTACGCCCCCCTTTCCCGTCTAATCAAATTTTTGGCGCCGTTGCCGGGGAGAGCGACGGTATTTTTTAAAAGTGAGAAACTAAACGATATATCTTCTCTGTTGCAGGTACAGGTTGAAGATTCAGAAATATTTGCACAGCAGAATCATATAAGTGGACCTGGGCCTCTGCTCAAGAAAGCAGAGCCCAGGATCCCTCTGGAGTGCCGCGGATCCACAAGCTTTGCCGTGGAAACGCGGCACAACAGAGAGAACTACTGACAAAATTTTTGCAGGGGCTTCTGCTCTGCAAGATACTGCTGCCTATATACTTCATTTCCTGTATACTTCACTGTATTCCTGTTAATTAATTCAACAGTAAGAAATTGGTTGATAATTGCTAAAAAATTGTTAGACATCTTGCATTATAGGCACGTGTCTTTCAATTACTTTAAATTTACTGTTGAAGAGTGCGTGGGACAAGGTACGTGATTCATTGCATATAGACTAAGACTCACTCTTTATTTGATTTTTCTTACTTGGAGTGAACCTTGTTTGTTTCTATATCGTACACTTGCACAATTAATTCTAAGGGCAATTCCTGTAAATAACATAAGGTGGGGGAGGTCATTACCCTTTCCTTAGCCCGGAAATCATTTTCCCCACGTACTCACAATCCTAAGCTTGTAAATAAAATTTGATAGACGTTGGCCCTAGGGACATTCGGACTCACTTAGGAGATTATCCTAAGGGGGAAAAGTGTTGGAAATTGACTTCTGTAAAATCGGTGTCTAGGAAAGGGGTTAAGGGCCGAAAGCCCGAAGGTTGTTGGTTACTTAATTAAGGAACGTCTTCGGACGGAAAACCTCCCAACGACTTTACCCTTCCCTGGCTGATTTGCTTATAGTCAAGGTCTACACTAAACCTCCTGTGGACAGTCTATTTAGGAGTCACCTAGGACCAGAAACTCTAGACAAGCTTGGATTGATTTTTTCTTTTGTTGTTTGTTATTTTTTCTTTTTCGCTGGTGTAATCGGTGCACGTTGTTTGTGATTGTATATACAATAGTGGTTTTGTGATCCTAATTCATTCTACACTTACACTTCCACAACCACTTCATCATGACCAACAACGTCTCACTTCAGGATCGATTTTATCCGATTCGCACCTCCATTCCTTCATGCATTCTTCTCCCCGAGCCTAATGGAAATCATTTTGAGCTGAAACCACAATTCATTAGTACACTTCCCCGATTCCATGGTCTTGAGTCTGAGGACGCGTACCTCTTTATTCGTGAGTTTGAAGAGGTATGCCAAATGATGAAAATATCCCAACTTTCTGAGGATGCTGTTAGGTTACGGTTCATACCGTTTGCACTTAAGGATTTAGCTAAGAAATGGCTTTATAGTCTTCCTGTCAGTTCCATATCTTCATGGGATGATTTTGTTAAGGTCTTTCTTAGGAAATTCTATTCTATCCACAAAACAGCCCTCATGAGAAAAAACATAATGCAATTCAAGCAAGAACAAAATGAACCTTTCTGGAAATATCTTGAGCGTTTCAAAGACCTCCTTTCCCTGTGTCCCCATCACGGCATAGAGAAATGGCGTCTATGCCAGATTATCTATGATGGATTAGATTACCAAACGAAAACACTTTTAGAATCCATGTGCCAAGGGGAATTTCTGAAGAAAGATGAACATCAGGGGTGGGATCTCTTTGAAACCCTAGCTGAGAAAACCATTCAGTGGGAGTCATGCCCTGATAAACCGACTCCCACCACTTCCAGAACTGGTACACAATCCAAAGAATCCTCTCTAGCTTCAGAAACCAAGATCACACAATTAATGAAGAGGATAGAGTTGCTTGAGTCAATAGGGAATTCTGTGGTCAACCAGGTTAACCCATTGCCTTTGATTAGACCAGGTTGCACCAACTGTCAAGACCTTAGCCATGTTGTTGAGGAGTGTCCATTATATCAGCCCCCATTTCAGGAGAACATGAATGCAGCATTTACCAGACCCCCATACTCCAATACTTACAATTCAGGATGGCAGAACCATCCAAATTTTCCATGGAGTCAGTCTGGTACTGAGCATCATATGCCACCACTTCCACATCCATACAATGCTCAGTTTCATTCATCCAGTTTTGATCAAAATTCACTGTATGTTCATCCATCTCAAAGTCCACCACAGTCATATCAGTCATATCAGGACACACCACCATATTATCAGAATCCTCCACCATTCTACCAATCACAATTCCAATCTCCATATCCTCAACATCCACCCCAAAATAATTCTGAAATATCTGAGTTGAAACAAATGATAGAAACCTTAACAAAGAACCAGCAACAGGAGTTGAATGAAATGAAGGTCCAGATCAAGCAATTGGCTGAGAATCAAAAAGGAATGTTCTTAAGCCAGCCATTGCTAAATCCCAAAGTTGAAAATTCAGGACCCAGTCACTGTCATGCCATTCACACCCTGAGATCTGGTAAACAAGTTGACAATAAGGTTTCTAGTCCACAATCTCATCCAGTACCAAAGCCAACATCTCATGTCCCAATGTCACCAACTTTTGACAAACCATCCTCTAGTGCAGAGCCATCCACATCTCAAGCCAAGGGAAAGAAAAGGTAGATGAGCAACCTTATAAGCCTAGAGTACCATATCCAAATAGGCTTTTAAATAACAAGTCAAATGCTCACATGGAGAAAATAAAAGAAACATTCAAAAAGGTCCAAGTCAATGTCCCTCTTCTTGATGCCATTCAACAAGTGCCATCATATGCCAAATTTTTGAAGGAAATGTGCACCAAGAAGAGGAAGACTCAAGTCCCTAAAAAAGTCTTCCTTGCATCATCCATTAATGAGTTGCTCACTGGTCCAATTCCTGTTAAGTATAAAGACCCAGGGAGCCCCACCATTTCATGCATCAAAGGACAGACTACAATAAATAGGGCACTTCTTGATTTGGGGGCCAGTATCAATCTCCTGCCTTTCTCTGTGTACCAACAATTAGGGTTAGGTGATCTCCTCCCGACCCAAATGACCATCCAATTGGCTGATCGCTCTGTTACTAAACCCAAGGGGGTAATTCAAGATGTCCTTGTCAAAGTTGGAGAATTCTTTTATCCTGTTGACTTTGTTGTCCTTGAAACAAAACCAGTATCAAATTCCAATCAAAGGGCACAAATTCCTGTCATTCTGGGTCGACCATTCCTGGCTACTGCAAATGCAATCATTAATTGCCGGAATGGATCTATGAGGTTGACTTTTGGTAACATGACACATGAACACAATGTCTTCCACACACAGCCTCACAAAACAAAAGATCAAACATTTGAGGTTAGCTTCATTAGTAACAATTGTGAGGAGGAAGGTGAAGATCCAAAAGATGAGTCACAACCTTGTGATTCTCTTATCCGAGTACCCTTTAAAAAGGGGAAAGTTGATATCTTCACTTTCAATGAGCCAACTGAGACTGTATTTGAACCTCCAATTGATATATCATTTGAAGACTTGTTTGCTGATGAGATCATGTGCTTAGATGAGTCAACTCGGGGTAAATTAGTTAATTGTCCACTTCCGGATGTTAATGTGAGTTTTGAAGAATTATATGGAGAAGAGCTAAAATTTCTAAACACTGGAAGTGATGAGATTCTGAGTGAGAGTGGTGATAAGGACTTTGTTTGTGAACGATGTGGTGGAAAGAGTATGAATGAAAATAACAACAAATTGAAACTGGAATCACCTAGGGTAAGAACAATTCAGACCGTTTCCCAATGGAATTCAAGAAAGAGAACACATTGGAACGATGGGAAACGGGCCAGAGGGAAGCGACCAAAAACCCAGGTGAGAGTTACATTTGTATATTCCTTGTAAATAATTTTTCCTACCTCTTACCTGTTTCATGCATACATTTACCATAATGCATTGAGGACAATGCATGAAATAAGTGTGGGGGAGGGTTTACTAACATAGGATCATAGGATTTTCAATTTTTTTTTAGGATTTTCATTTTCTTTTTAGGTTTTTATTTTCTTTTAGATTTTATCTTTCTTTGTAGATTTTCTATTTTCTTTTAGATTTTACTTTATTTTCTTTTAGATTTTACTTTTAGTAAAATAAATAAAAAATAAAAAAAAACTTTTTGAAATAAGAAACGAAGTTTTGCTCTATTTTTAAGAAAATTAAGATGTATCTTAGAGATTAAGAAAGCCTTAATTATGACATCTTAAACATAGTTGAAGTAATAGATCTTGTTTAAGATTATAGGCTAAGTAAGTAAAATTGAGGAGATATTTTTATCTTGCATTTTTTGCCTTAGATAATATGCACTTTACACTTACACATTTCTTGGGATGGAAACAAAGACCAAAAATGCCATATATATATATAAAAAAAAAAGAGAAAAAGAAAAAAAAAAATATATATATATATAAATAAAAGATCACTTATTAAGCTGGGAAATTGTGCCTCAAGAAGCATGATGACTCACGCCTAACGGTGATCTCACTTATTAAGCTGGGTAATTGTGCCTCAAGAAGCATGATTATTCACGCCTAACGGTGATTAAGAATAATCCCTCTTAGTTTTGTGGCCTTTTTCACTCGAGTCCTTAAACCCGAGGGATGTTTCCTCATCTGGTGCCCTAAGACCATCTGGTCTGGGAGTCATCGGTTATAGGCTCGCTACATGGGTGAATTAGAAAGCCTAATAAAACTAAGGGAAGAAAAAGAAAAAAAAGAATATATATAAATAAATGGCTTGATGGTTGGAGTTGAAATCCCAGAAATCTTCACTTACACGGTGTGCATATTATCTAGGTTTTATGAAAGATAAAATATTCAATCCAATTTTGAATTCTTACCTTAATTAAAAACAAGATCTTGCATAGAGACTAAGTTTAAGGAAGAATGATTATAGGTGGACTTATGACTTAGGATCACTTATATTTTCGCAAAAATAGTTCGTAAACTTATCTCTTATTCAAAATGCATTTTTCGAAAATACTAACATTTGTCTTCTTTCTTTATGGATTTTGTGGGTGTAATCCGCTGAAAACCCTCAGGAGACAACACTCCTCCTCTAGGGTAACCTAGAGGTTTAACGGCTTGTTGCACATGCTCAGTGCAATCGCGTCACCTGCGAAAGTGGTGTAATAAACTGTTAGTCTAGATTTTCTTTTTCTTTGTTTTGCTCGGGACGAGCAAAAGAATAAGTGTGGGGGTGTGATTAGTACTCAATATTGCATATTTTACATCATAATCCCCATACATATTATAAATAAATATGTGATTTTTACTCCTCTTCTCTACATATTTGCAGGTACACACTTAAAGGAGAGTTAGCCAAATTAATTACCTTAATTAAGCAATAATTAAGGTGATTAATTAAAGATTCAAGATAAAGCCAAATCCAAATCAGATCCAGAGAGATCCTCGCAACAAACCAAGATTCTAACCATACCACGTGGCCAAACTAACTTGCAACAACCTGTACCAGAAAGATCTGGACCAACGGCCCAGATCTTGCCGCGGGGCGCGACTTGGGCGCGGCCGTACAGTGGCCGTTGAGATCCGAATTTTGTGGCAACAAACATCTCTCTGGAAGCCTCCCATTTCTCCTATAAATACCCTATGAAGACCTGCGAGCTGGGACTGATCAGAGAAGAGAGAGAGATTAGTGAATAGATTGTAATTTTGTTAGGTTTTGTTTAGGATTTTTAGTTCTCTCTAGGATCTTCTCCTCCCTAGATTTCATTGCAAGAGAGATTTGTATGAGAGAGAGAGCTTGTATCAACAAGGAGTGACAACTTGGAGCTATACAAGGATTGATCCATTCTCTACATATCTACTTGAGCTTGATTCTAGTTTGTCTTCTTCACTTGCTTTTATTTTGCTTTGTTACTTGCTTTGTTAATTTCTAGCAATTCAATCATGCTTTGCTTTGCTTTTGTAATGTCTAGTAGCTAATTTCTTGTTCCATGTACTAGCTAACCACTACTCTTGCTAACTCCTAACTCATGGGTGATTGCTTTACTTCATCTTGCAATTTGTATGATCTTCTCTTCTCCGATGGGTTTTGTTTCATTTCTTGACAAGAATCTTGTTGTAATTCTCCATATGATTCATGTGTGCCTCATGTAGAGCCTAGTCTTTGAACTAGTGCCTTGATGGAACATGGAGATGGAGCACCAATATGCTAATTGATGTACAACTTCACTACTTCCATTAGTGAAAGTTGTATGTTCTTCATTTGCATCCCTTGAGTGTATCTCTTGTGATTCCATTAGTGAAAGTCTATCTTGTAGGCCGATGACCATCTATGGAGGCTACAAGACAAGTCCAAGAATGAATCCCCATCATCTTAGTGGGAAAGTAATTAGATCACAAGCAAGACAAATACATGCCGATGAATCAACATGAGGCACGCATCACTATCACGGAGTTTAGTTAGTTTAGCAAGGTAGTTAAGGTTAGCTAGTCATGGATTTCTTGCATTCAAAGTTTTCTTGATTTTACTTTCTTTTTAGTTGTTAGTTCAAATCCATCTCAATCTTGATTTCTCCCGATTTCCACCATGAACATAGCCATCCTTTCTTTTATTTGTTTTTCTTTTGATTCTTTATTCTTGTAAACAAAGAAGAGTTCTCGTTTTATCTTCTCACGTGTATCGTAACGTTTCTACACTAGCTCTCCCTGAGATCCGACTCGGTATAGCCCTAGGCTATAGCGGAGACAAGAAAGGGTACATCAATCACATTCTATACATATAATAAGTACGCCCCCCTTTCCCGTCTAATCAAGGATAGATGACTTGTTCGATCACTAACTGGAGCTAAAGTATTCTCGAAGTTAGATCTTCGGTCTGGATACCATCAACTAAAGGTGAAGGAGGAGGACATTCCAAAGACAGCCTTTAGGACTCGTTATGATCATTACGAGTTCTTGGTCATGCATTTGGAGTGACCAATGATCCAGCAATTTTTATGGATTTGATGAATCGAGTTTTCTCTCCATTCTCAGATAAATTTGTAGTAGTATTCATTGATGATATTGTAATTTATTCTAAAAACGAAGAGGAATATGTTGAACACTTGAGAACCATGTTGCAGACCCTTCGGCAGGAGAAGCTTTATGCCAAACTAAGCAAGTGTGAATTTTGAATTAAGAGTGTGACATTTTTGAGGCATGTTGTTTCGGGTGAGGGCATCTCAGTGGATCCCAACAAAGTTTAGTCAGTGAAGGATTGGCCTACCCCAAAATCGACAACTGAAATTAGGAGTTTTCTGTGGTTAACTGGATACTACCAGAGGTTCGTGCAAGACTTCTTAAGGATTGCAGGACCTCTGACCAAGCTTACCCAGAAGGGAGAGAAGTATGTATGGATAACGGAGTGTGCCAATACTTTTGAAGAATTGAAAAAAGATTGATGACGACACCAATCTTGAAGACGCCCGAAGGGACTGGAGATATGATAATACAAAGTGATGCGTTAGGGAGAGGATTGGGGTGCATGCTAATGGCAGCATGGATATGTGATAGCATATGCGTCCAGACAACTCAAGCCTCATAAGCAGAATTACCCTACACATGATCTGGAATTGGCAGCAGTCATTTTCGCCTGAAAGATCTAGAGGCACTATCTGTTGGGTGGCCAAGTGCTGATCTACTCTGATCATAAGAGGTTGAAGTATATATTTACTCAGAAAGAGCTGAACATGAGGCAGAGGAGGTGGCTACAGTGGATGGCTAATTACGATATTAATCTACAGTATCACCCTGGAAAGATTAATGTAGTACCTAATGCCTTGAGCAGAAAGCTGGAAGGATCTATTGCAATGCAGATCAATCAACAGAAAGAGTTATTCGAGGAGATGAGGCGGATAGACCTGATGGTGATACGAAGGGCAATATCTCCGGCCAATTGATGGCTATACAGATTCAACCAACCTATTGGAGAAGATCAGGGAAGCTCAGAGTGGAGACCTCAAGTTGTAAGAATTCAGGGAATAAGTGGAAGCTGGGTAGAGGTCAGACATGCAGAACCATGTGGATGGAACGCTCCATTTCGGTAACAGAATTTGTTTGCCGAAGGGAGAGATTCAGCGAGAAGTGTTAGCTGAAGCCCATAACTCAGCTTATTCCATACATCTAACGGGGACGAAGATGTACCAAGCCCTAAAGCAACGATTCTGGTGGCATGGGATGTAAAGAGAGATTGCTCGGTATGTGCAAAGTGCCTGGTATGCCAGCAAGTGAAGGCGGAACATCAGAGGACGGCTGGAATTCTTCAACCTCTGCCAATTTCAGAATGGAAGTGGGAGCACATCACTATGGATTTCGTTACTGCTTTACCTAGCAGCCAGAAGGGTAATAATGCAGTATGGGTTATAGTGGATCGCATCACAAAGTCAGCACATTTCATTCCTTTCAGTCTGGGACAGTCAATGGAATTGTTAGCAGAGAAGTACATGCAGGAGGTAGTGAGACTCCATGGTGTGCCAGTTAGCATTGTATCTGATAAAGACACTAGATTTCTGTCCCACTTTTGGAGAAGTCTCCAAGAAAGCTTGGGAACCCGCTTGAAGTTCAACATTGCATATCATTCGCAGACTGATGGACAATCAGAGCAGACGATTCAGATTCTCGAAGACATATTGAGGGCATGCATATTGGATTTCAAGGGCTCTTGGGAGGATCATTTGCATTTGGCGGAGTTTGCTTATAACAACAGCTACCAAGCTAGTATTAAGATGGCGCCTTTTGAAGCGTTGTATGGAAGGAAGTGTAGGTCTTCTATATGTTGGGACAATATTAGTGATAGGCAACTGTTGGGGCCAGAGATTATAATTTAGACAATGGAGAAAGTTAAGGTCATCCGCGAGTGTCTCAAGGAAGCTCAGGATAGAAAAAAATAATGGGCAGATTTGAACAGAAGGCCACTGGAGTTCGAGGCTGGAGATAAGGTATTCTTGAAGATATCTCCAACAAGAGGAGTAATCAGATTTGGTAGTCGGGGGAAGCTGAGTCCCAGATTCATTGGACCTTTTAAGGTTTTGGAGTGACTGAGGGAAGTGGCTTATAGACTAGCATTACCCCCATCCTTAGATGGCGTGCATGATGTCTTACATGTTTCTTAGTTAAGGAGGTATGTCCGAGATTATAGTCATGTTTTGGATCATACTGAATTGGAGCTTAGGCCGAATTTATCATACACTGAAAGACCTATGAAAATTCTGGACTGGACCACCAAAGAACTGAAGAAGCAGATCATTCCACTTGTTCTGGTGTCTTGGGGTAGGCAATCTCTGGGATAAGGCAACGTGGGAGCTATAGGCTATCTAAAAATCACTGAAGACAAGTCATCAAAAAGCAGAATCCAAACTCCAGACGCAAGGCTAATCATCGCCACCAGCGCAGCACCAAAACGCCAGGGTTGAAACCCGCGTCTCAACATCACTGCAATGACCAAGACGCAGAGCATGAAAGCCGCATCTCAGCATTACTGCAGTACCAAGACACAGAGTCCAAAGCCCGCATCTCACGTGAAGCTTGACGCAGAATTTGAAGCTCGCATTTCTCAAGCATCACCTCAATGGTAATACGCGAGGCCCAAAGCCCGCGTCTCGTTTATAACTGCCCTCATTACTGGGTCAATTACCACCCACGTAATGAGGAAGTTAACCCCCATTATGGAGTATTTTTAGGGGACACTTTTACCCTCTGAAACCTCTATAAATAGCCCAGTTTGCTATGGAAGAGGGGTCGGAAAAATCTTTGATCAGAAGAACTTCGGTTGTAAGCCGTAGAAGGACCTAGATCTCTAGCTAAAAGAAAGAGAGTTCAACTCTTCTAACAACTTGCTGCGTACAAGTTTATTTTTGCCTATAGTCTCTTTGAGATTCTTGTTGGACAGAAGCTGTGTTACTTCGTCTACCATCTAAAGAGAGGATTCCCAAGAGGTCCAGACGTTCACTCAGTCAACGAAAAACAAGATTCACTTTCCATCGCCACATCAAGTACCCGAACATTAAATAAAGGGGAGATTTGAGCTTGAATATCTCCCATCTTGTAAAAGGATTATTGATCCGTTGTAATTTTCTTTACAATTAGATAAAGAATTTACACCCTCAATCTTCAATTTTTCCCTACCAAACAAGCGATGGCGACTCCGCTGGGAAATACTTTCTCTACCGATGAGCAAGTCGTGGCGCAAGGTGACGTCACCTACATGAAAAAAATGGTTGAATTACTCATCGTCGAGTGCGACCAGGCAAAGTATGAAGAGTTCCTCTCTTTCGGCTCCAAGAGTCCTAGGGCGCGGCAGTGCCGCAAGGTCTCCTCAGGGACCTGCTCTCAAGTCCGCTCTGAGATCTCTTCAGATGCGACTGACGAGAAGAGTGCCATGGCTAATCATATCACACGTAACTGTAAATCACCTAGAGGGGGTGAATAGGTGATATGCTAATCTAAAAACTAAATACGCTAAATGCGGAAGATTAAAACAATTTGCAACACACTTAGTACAACACACAAGTGTAGCCGAATTCCCCGTGAAGGGCTCTGGACTAACTCCTCTTGATTCCCCTAGATATGGGTTGAGTTGCTATATGAAGCTCTTGTGGTTAAGTACAAGTAAGGCACACACACAAGCAATCCAAGCATATAAGGGTAAGAAATAAGAATCAAATGCAAGGACAACACAAGCATACAAGATATGAATGAATGATGCTTTGCACAAAATAAAGTGAGAGAGTTTAGAGACAAGTGGATCAAACGCAAACACAAAGATATGTTTCAAGGTTCGAGCCCCTAACTCTACGTCCCCGCCTTCACCGAGAAGGATTTCTAATCCACTATACTCCGACCGAGGGAACCTCCACCGAGGAGGATTTGTTACAACAAGGGAGTACCGAACTCCTCTCTCAAACACCGCCTCACAACCGAGGGGTAGGCCTGTAGCCAAACAACAACCAACAAACACCTCTACCGAAGAGGGTATACAAACCAAACTCCACCTCTCACTAGAGGGAGCAAACCACAATCTCAATCTCTGCCAAAGAGGGAGCAAACACCAACCCAAATCAACCTCACCAAGAGGGATACAAGAAATCAAGGGGTTTACAACAAGTGGTATATCTCAACCACAAACCTCTTTCCTTTTTCCACAAACAAAGATCCTAAATAGAATAGGGTAGAAGATAAGCTCAAGTGTGGAAAACAAAGTGTTTTGATCAAAGAAATACTCTTAGGAAAATACCAAATAGATAGGAATGAAGAACAATAAACCAATTCCCAAAAACCTAATTTCTTTGAAAATAACAAAACACTTTTAAAAACAAATAGATGAATCTTTTTGGCACTAAAACTCTTTTGAAAACTTCTTTTAAAGACCAAGAATAGAGAGAAATTTTAGCTCATAAAAACTTAGTTAAAAACACCAAGCAATGGGGTATTTATAGCCCCAAAACAAAACTAGCCGTTAGGCTGATCTGGCAGCCTAACAGGCTACCGGTCGGCCGGCCCGGCCGACCGCCAACGGTCAGAAATGTGACCGTTAGGGCAACCCGGTCGACCGCACGGCCGACCGCCTAGATACAGAGAGCAGACTCTCTGACCCGGTCGGCCGCTCGGCCGACCGCCCAGATACAGAGAGCAAGGCTCTCTGATCCGGTCGGCCGCCCGGCCGACTGTCCCTGAGACTGCCAAACGTGCACAAGCCTGTGCACGTTGGTCGACCGGCCTTTGGTGCGGTTGACCCGTGCGGTCGGTCGACCTGGCCTGTCAGCCACAAATCTGAGACAGAAACACATGTTAAAAATATTTCTAAAAATTCTTTTAATTCTTGTAAAAATACCCAAAAAATAGTTTTATCATTTTGCATTGATATATAATCATGTGATAAACATTTTAACTCAAATATCAAGCATATGAAACTATTTTTGTGTTTTATCATTTTCGCCAAAAACCAAAACTGTATTTTATCAAACTTTAATTTTTCAACACATGAATAGGAAAGTCAAAATAAGTTTGTTTAAAAGTTAAGCATGTATGTATATTGAACACATCTAATATACATAAAAACAAAGTAAACTTGTTTTGATCAACTATTCATGAAAACAAATATCGGTTAAACTAAAAATCGAAAAACCATAAAACGTGTGTGTTGTGCACTTGAGCATATCAACTATACTTATCTTTACACATGGATCTAAAACACACTAAACTAAACTAGGATACCTAAGTCTTCTTGACGATCTTCATCTTCAAGTTGACTCGATCCCAAACCGTGATACAACGAGCATGGCTATGAATGATCTTGACGCTCGGGCTCGGGAATCACCAAGTGAAGGCTTCCAAACTTCTCTTTTTGAAGCAATCACCAACTTATATCTTGTTACATGATCTGAAACTAAAATCACAAGATTATTAGTAAACATAACTACATAAGTTAATCATCATCAAAACTAGAGAGGAAGGCCTCCGGGCCAACAGTAACATCCGCGTCAACGTCTCCCATGAGACCCGCGAGGTTAGCATTGCTGATATTTAGTCCGCTCCTGCCCGTCCTCTTCCTCAGTTCCAGGTCACCGGGGGTTACCAGCAACCGTACGGCGTAACCGGAACGCTAAACGTCAACTGAGATGCACGCGCGTCAATTACAGGCACAAGAAGCTGGAACAACTATCTGTCCAGTAGATACAGAATGCGAGGCTCAAGCCTGCGTCTCTTCTAAGTTGCGTCAAACGCGCGAAGTCCGTGTATGGAGACCAAAACGTGAAGCCCAATAGGCTTGCGTTTCTGAGACCTCACTTACCAAACGCGACAATCAGCAATGTGAGGTCCGCGTCTCTACTCAACAGAGGCATAAGATCCACGTTTCGAAGTTAAAACGCGAGAGCTGCACTGGTTTTGCACATCGCGAGTTCCGTGTTTCTGAACCCTGCGTCTCAGATTCTCGACGTAAGGATGACTCTCAGAAGTGGAAAAGCCCTCAAGAATCCAAGGCCAATCTTTTTGATCCCCCTCCCACGGATCTAAGAGATTATTTGATAAAGAAAAGGAGTGCTAATCAGATCACTCCTTGTTGCTGTGAACGGCTCAGCACAGCAATATTCTCTGAATGCCGCTGCAGCTCATATGCAAGCAAACAGTCGGTATTCAGACGATTGACCTCGACCTCCTGATCAGCCAAGAGGTGTCGCTCCAACAAAAGGAGAGCCTTCTCTGACGTGGAGTACTCTGAAGTTACTACGAACATGGCAAGCAGAAGTAGGGGAAACAACCGGCAGTCAACTCCGACAAGTCTGACACGAAATCAGAAGGATTGTATCGGCATACTCGCACTCAAACTGGTATGGTCACCCCGATCAACTATAGTGCCCTAGCTCAGGGCCTTGAAGTAAGTGAATCACATTCCACCGTTGCAGAATAGTAGGCCTCGAACTCTTCCATAGAGAAGGAAGCCTTTGCGTACATGACAAATACTCCCGAGGAGACGGCCAGGCGCTTTGAACAGCAAGCCCAGGTCCAGAGGGAACAATTCGATATGATTCGTGCTCAACAAGAATCTATTGATTTCCTCAAGCAGATGCTTGCACAATTGCTTGAAGATAAAAGGAAGTCAACCGACAAAGCTTCTTCTAAGAAGTTAAAGGCAAACGGAAAGAAGGAGAAAGCTCATCTTCCGTACATATCGAGGAGAATGAGCAATGTAATTCCGAGTCATCTAAATCCTCGTCTAAAGAGGAAGGCAACCCGAGAATAGGGGTATTCATTTTAAAAGAATGAGTCAATTAGAGCAACGTCTGGAAACCCTTACAAACTGGAAAGGCCTCCAAGAAGCAGGAGTGGTCCGGCCATATCTGGCCGAGTGGGACCTTGTTCCGTACCCTCCTAAGTTCAAAGCTCCGACCTTGCAGGCTTTCGACGGCAAAGGTTCACCGAACCAACACATCTACTTCAAGGCTCAGATAGGGAATGTAGTAGATAATGATGCCATCTTGGCACGTTTGTTCATCGACACTCTAAAAGGGCTTGCCTTTGAATGGTTCATGAAACTCCCAGAAGGCTCCATAAAAAACTGGGGTGATTTGAAAAAGTTCTTCCTGACACGCTTCTTTGAAGACGACTCGAAAATTACAATGCCCACTCTCCTGTCAACAAAGCAGCGAAAGGGAGAGTCAGTCAAAACATTTGTGGAGAGATTTTAAAATATGGCACTCCGATGTCCTAGCAGAATGACCCAGGCCACCCTGGTAGAAACATGCCACCACAATCTACAAACTTCACTCCTAGCCCAGATAGGGGTTGCTGAAAGCTGCACCTAAAAGCAATTGGTCCAGGCTGAAGAAATTGCCACCAGGTTAGGGCAGAAGAAAATAAACCCAGACCCGGTTGACAAGGCGCGCGCCAGAAATATCTTTTCAATCAAAAAGAAAAGATACATTGGGACAAAAATAAAATCCCCCGTCAAACCTCAGCCGGCCAGGGGAGGTGGTTCTTCCAGTCAGCCACGTGCCAACAAGAAGTATTCTTTCAAAGATGAGCATGTCGATTCGTTGTTCAAGTTACTCAACAAGAGTAACAGATTGAAGCTTCTTGAAGCTAGACGTCCTGAAGAAGTCGGCAAGTTCGATAATCCTAGCTACTGCCTGTATCATAGGATGCTAGGGCTCCCCACCAAGAGCTGTTATATCTTCAAAGATATCCTTCAAGCTCTGATCGATGCGGAAGTGGTAAAGCTCCGTCCAGAATAGAAGAAAGTGATGGTTAATATGACATCATTTCTTCAGTTTGGAAAACAGCCTCCAGCACCATCCAGAGTAGTTCCCATCCCGAAGGGGAACTAAGAATGATCAACACAGACCCACATCATCAACATGAGAAAGGTCTTGTACCTATCCCGACACCTCAGGGAGAAATTATGTGGGTTCATCCTGACCTTGTGGGTGGACAACAGTGGACTATTGTTACCAACAGAAAGTCCAAAGGCAAGGCGAAAGATTCATCCTGCAATGTGGTATGTGCTTCTTCCCGGGAAGCAGAAACCGATGTTCCCTCACTAACCGATTCGGAGGAGGAAACAATCACCCTTGCCGCAGAATCAATAAACCACTCGCGGCAGAAACTCATTCAGGTCAGTCGTCTTTAAAGAAGTACGACGAGATGGTGGCAAGCTCTCCTAAACCTACTACAGAGCCAACCAAGCCCTCCGCGAAGCAATCTGTGGAGAAGCATAAAGGGCTTCAATTTTTCAAGGCTCTTCCAAAGAACAACGTGGAAGAATCTCCAATACCTTACCGTTTTGACATCTTGGCTCAACTGGCCAATATCCCAGCTAGGGTCACCCTCTACGAGCTTCTGAGATAATCAAAGTCAACAAGAGAAGCTTTGAGAGAAGCCCTAGCTGATGCTGAGGTCTTCATGGCCCAAATCCCGGCTGGACCACAGGAGGAAGATGAAGAGGTCTGCCTCCATGCCTCTCAAAATGCTCCCTGTATCAACTTCACGTCAAATGACATGCAAGTCAAAGGGAAACATGATTGGCCCCTGTACTTCACAGGGTACATTGGATTGTCTGAAGTGAGCCGCATTCAGGTAGATCCATAATCCACGTTGAGCATCATACCTCACCGGGTCACGCAGCACTTAGGGATCCCCACCCACTGATTGAGCGCCACCCAAACTACCATCTATGGTTTCAACGCCAATGGTACGCGCCCAATGGGGAAGATCAAGCTCAAATGCCAAATTGAGAATCTAAGATTTGAAGTGACGTGCTATGTAATCGACGCTGACACTTCGTATAATTTGCTACTCGGACGATCGTGGATTCATCGTAATTCTATCGTCCCCTCTACTCTCCATCAAGTTATGAAGTACATAGACGAAAGTGGGAAAGTCTGAATGTTGATTGCCGAAAGGCACCCGTTCAAAAGGGTAGAGAACTATTTCACAGACTCCCTCCTGTACCAAGACTCTCTGAAGACGAACGAGAACCCACAGCCAGAGGAACCAAACTCTGGTAATGAAGCTGACACTGAGCCAGAGGCTGAAGAAAATGCATGTGGGAATTAAATCCACTTGTAATGAGCATTAATAAGCTCGATGTTAATAACACCGCCGAAGATATAGGCGAGTGGTATATTAATGAAGAGTTGAATTTGGCTTATTTTTCTGTGTTTGCTTCTGATTCAGTGCCATCAGACACTAGTACATAGGTGGATAATGACCCCTGGTTGGCAATGGATGCTCTAACATTATTGCATGTACCAATGAAGTCATCCCTCAAAACGTACCAAGATGTCGGTGATGCACAAGAATCAGTATTCATGGTCCCAGCACGACGCAAAGACCAAAAACCAATTCTTTTCAGAAGAATTAAGTCCGAATTGATGTCTTGCGAAGACTCAGAAAGCGAGAATGAATCTCCTCAGTTCTTCATTATAAGCCAAACGTACTCAGAATGATGGAGAGGATGGGGTATGATCTAAAAAATGGTCCTGGTTTGAACTTCAGCAAAGGAAGAACACTACCTCGATCTTTCATTCTGAAAGGGAGGACCACCGATTTTACAATCGAACTCGCAGGGTTTGGGCTATGTGTCAACTCCAATTCTATCCGCCTCTGAGTCCGAAGAGTCATTATACCATGATTACTCATCTGGCACGACATCGTGGGAGTCGGACATTAGTATCGGCAACCTCTTCGGAGAACTTTCAGTAAACATGGTTTCAACAAGCCACCTGGAAGACGGAGATGAAGAAACGATCCAGCCTGATACAGATCCTTAGATTAAACACCTAAATACTCTCTGGGATATTCACTTTGAACAACGCGAACCACCCATGGAAGATAAGATCACCCAGTTTAATTTGGGAGATGAGGCTAATCCTAAGCCCATCTTTATAAGCGAAAGCCTATCACCCTCCGAGAAAGAAGACTTAATATCTCTTGTGCGAGAGTATATAGATGTTTTCGCTTGGAATTACGAGAACATGCGTGGGCTTGATCCTCGTGTGGCTATGCATCACCTTAACATTAATTCAGACGTGAAACCAGTAAAACAGCAGCAGCGATGATTCCGTCCAAAAATAATGAAAGCAATCTAGTTGAAAGTTAAAAGCTTATAGACTCTGGCTTCATTAGGGAGGAGCAACACCCTGATTGGGTAGCCAATATCATCCTCGTTACCAAGAAAAATGGGAAGATCTGGATTTGCATCGATTTTTGCGATCTAAATAAAGCCTGTCCCAAAGACGAATTCCCTCACCCAATCACGGATATCATGATTGACAATACGTGCGGGTTTGAACTAATGTCCTTCATGGATGGATTCTCAGGGTACAATCAAAATCAAAATGTACCCTGATGATGAAAAGCATACTTCTTTCAAGATACTACTGGGGGTATATTGCTATACTGTCATGCCCTTCGGACTGAAGAACGCGGGGACAACATATCAGAGAGCTATGAATGTAATTTTTCACGAACACATGCGTAAAACAGTGGAATGCTACGTTGACGACATTGCAGTGAAAAGCCACACCAAGGGCGACCACATAGCCGATCTGAAGACAGTTTTTGAAATTATGCGGGCACATCAGTTGAAGATGAACCACACCAAATCTTTCCTGGGGGTAGCCAGCGGTAAATTCCTAGGGTTTGTGGTGACATCCAAAGGAATTCACCTAGACCCAGAAAAAGCCCGTGCCGTCCGAGAGATGCAACCTTCAAGGAATCTCAGGGAGCTTAGAGGATTGCAAGGGCGACTAGCATACATCCAGTGGTTTATCTCAAATCTCTCCGGAAGATGCCAACCCTTCACCAAATTAATGAAAAGGGCGTCTCATTCATCTGGGATTATGCTTGCCAATAAGCGTTTGAGGAAATCAAGCAGTACTTCACGCAACCACCTGTCTTTATAGCTCCGGTGTCAGGAAAACCTTTCCTGATATACGTTCGAGCGATGGATCATTCTTTAGGAGCTTTGCTAGCTCAGAATAATGATCAGGGACACGAGCAGGCAATCTACTATCTGAGTAGAACCATGATCGGAGCCAAGCATCGCTATAACCTGATCTAAAAGGAATGTTTGGCATTTATGTTCGCCGTCCAGAAAATACGAGACTACTTGGTGGGCCAAACTATAAATGTTATATCAAAAGTCAACCCTTTGAGGTTGCTCATGACGAAGCCATTGTCGCTAAATGGTCGAATGGAAAAATTGGCGATATTGCTCTCCTAATATGAGATGCGCTTTCTACCACAAGAAGCCATGAAAGGACAAGCGGTGGCAGATTTTCTGGCTGAACATCCAGATCTGAGAGCGACCGAACTTTACGAGGATCTCCCAGACGAAGTCGCTAAAGTTTGTCTGACCCAGACATCTTTTGAAAGACAAGTGTGGCAACTTTTCTTTGATGGTTCATTGAGAACAGGTCCACAAGGGCATGTCGTAGCAGGAGTGGGGGTAGTACTGGTCTCCTCACAGAACTACGTAATCCCTCATGCATTCTTATTAACTGAGCCATGTTCTAACAATGTAGTGGAATACAATGCCCTCTTGATTGGAATACAATTCGCCGATGAGATTGGCGTTAAAAATCTTGAATCATAAGGTGACTCTAAACTCATCATTAACCAAGTTCGTGGAGAGTACGAAGTCAGGCATGAAGACTTAGTACCCTATTTCAATGCAACTATCTCTATGGCCAAAAGTTTGGAAACTTTTACATCGACCATGTACCACGCCAGCAAAATGCGCATGCAGATGTACTGGCATATCTCGCTGCCTCTTAGCCGTTCCACCTGGAGTAGTAGAGAAAATACTTGTCTATAGCCACGACTTGTATTGCCCAAGAGTCACTTTTGAAGATCGCCAAAAGCCGACAGGAGACTGTCAAGCCAAAGAAGCTCTTGAGACGGCAGCCGATCCAGAGCCTAGGGTTTGGCGATTCCTGTACATCGACTATGCCTTGTACGACATTCTGCCTAATGATCATAAAGAGGCGGCTGCCATTAGAAGGAAAGCCCCCAAATTCTACTATAATGCGATCACGCGAACACTATATCGCTGATCGCATGACAGGATCCTCCTCCACTGCCTGTCACAAAAGGAGTCACAGGAAGTACTCAAAGAAGCACATGATGGCATGTGTAAGGATCATCAGCCCGGTCTAAAACTCGGAGATCGACTCCGAAGACTGGGATATTATTGGCCTAAGATGATCCCGAACGCCATCACTTACGCCAAATGATGCCATGCCTGTCAAGTCCATGGCGATTTCATCCATCAAGCACCAGGATATTTTTGCTCTACAACCTCAACCTGGCCATTTGAGATGTGGGGAATGGACGTGGTCGGCCCTATCAGCCCACCTTCATCCAAAGGACATCGGTTCATCTTAGCTATAACTGATTACTTCTCTAAATAGGCTGAAACTATTCCCTTGAGGGAGATAAAGGCATCTGACATGATCAGATTTGTTAAACATCACGTCATTTACCGCTTTGGTATACCACGACGGATCATTCATGACAATGGGTCCCAGTCGTCAGCCATACTTTTCAAAGATTCTGCAACAAGTTCAGAATCCATAGTGTGTCCTCAACGACATACTATCCAGCCGCTAATGGACTCGCAGAAACTTTCAATAAGACTATTGGGAAGCTTCTCAAGAAATTCATTTTGAAAAGACAACGTGACTGGGACGATAAATTAGGTGAATGCATGTGGGCCTATCGCACGATGATTCGGACCCCAACAAAAGCTACACCATTCTCTTTGGTATATGGGTTTGAAGCATACTCCCACTAAAAATTCAAATCCCATCTCTACGTGTCGCCTTGACGGCAGAGATGACGAATGAGGAGAAGCATCGACGGCGACTCTAAGAGCTGGAGGTTTTGGACGATAAACGCATGCAAGCTCAATAGCAAATTGAGCTCTATCAAGCTCGAATTACTAGAGCCTTCAACAAGAAAGTCAAGGAGCAAACTTTCAAAAAAGGCGACCTTGTCTTAGCTATCAGAAGACCTATGATAATGACGCATAAGACCAAAGGAAAATTCTAACCCAAATGGGAAGGACCATTTGTAATAGAGTCGGTCTACTCAAATGGAGCATATCGCCTCATAACCTCAGACGGTGATATGCTCATGATGCCAATCAACGACAAATTCTTGAAGAAATACTATCCTTGATAGCATTCTTCTCCTGATCAGGTTAATACTACACCTCTGATCGAAACTCCTGATTCAAGAGAAGCTTCTTCCCTTCACTGGATCATATCACGGGCAATCAGTGTCAAGCCGATCAAGCGATGGTCACATCATGATGCATGATGTAAAATTTGAAGAAGAAACAAAATGCAAGACTTCAGTTTTAGCTTGGCTACTCTTCTATAGACATCTGACGCCTCCGACGGCTAAAGATAGAGGAAAAATTTGACTTTTAGGTCCAACATAAGTCTTCGACAACTTATCATGCTGAGGGAAATAGCATGGCTATCCCAACTCAAATGGTAGTTGGTAAAGATACCAAATCCGTTGATAGCTGAGGGTTTGCTAAAAATCCTAAGGGACTTGGTCCCATCCTCTCCCCTAAAATCTCCTACCAATTCTCACCCACAGAATGGTAGGGCCACAAGAATACCTGTGTCCATCTCCCTAATGAAAGGAACTAGGATTTATTAAGTTAATATTAAACCTCTGACAAACCAGATTTTTCAGTCCCCAGTGGATTCAGTCAAGTTAAAATTATACCTCTGACATTCTAGATTTCACTTGTCAATTCTCATCAATAGAATGACAAGTCCTCAAAATTGCTCCTATCGCAAACCAAACTTGTCAAGTTAAAATTACACCTCTGACATTCTAGATTTCACTTGTCAATTCTCATCAATAGAATGACAAGTCCTCAAAATTGCTCCTATCGCAAATCAAACTTGTCAAGTCAAAATTACACCTCTGACAAACCAGATTTTCCAGTCCCTAGTAGATTCAGTCAAGTTAAAATTATGCCTCTGAAAAATTATTGTTAAGTTTAACACCACACCTCTAACAGTGATTAAGTTACTGTCAAATTCAATAATAAACCTCTGATAGGTACTTTCCCTCAGGTTTCCATATCGAAGCTGAGATGAGCTATGTTAAATTTAACATCACACCTCTAGCGTTCGGTTCATTGCTATGTTCAATAATACACCTATGACAATGCCTTTCCCTCGAACTTCTATATCGAAGTCGAGATGACCAATGCCAAGTTTAAAATTACACCTCTAGCATTACCCTCACTGTCAAGTTTAATATTACACCTATGACAGTGATGTTTTCAGTCTTCCCAAATGAAGCTGAAATTCCCGTCGAGGTTAAGTTAATATCACACCTCTGACCCACATTTCTTTCAAGTTAATATCACACCTCTCACAGTAATCTTAAATTCCTGAAATGGAATTTTTCCCAACTTTGACTCGTTAAATTAATTATCGTATTTTTAGCAAGTCAGGAGTCCCTACTTCTATGTGTCTAATTTTCAATGAAAAAAAATTCAAGACATATAAGAAGATAAGAAAAGGTGTCACTTTTATTAATATTCAAATATATGAAAGTGATACAAGATGCTCTCTTATACAATAAGATTGAGTATTACAATAAAGGAGTTCAAAGAAGTCCCTCTCTCTCAGCGAAAGGTTGCACTCGCTCCTCAAGATATCTACACTGCTCAAAATACAAGATGTTTGGAAGAGCGCCGAAGAAAGGTTCTTCTCTTATCCCACTGAATCATGTCATAGTTGACTGGTGTTGAGATGACCGAGTGCTGATTACATTATGATGCATGATGTAAACATTAAAGAAGCTCATCGCTAACTGAGAACAATGGTGTTTCTCGAGGTCAAAATATAGAAGAACATTCTGATTCCATCCGACCAACTGGTGTGGGTCGTAATCCTTCGTTCATAAACATCTCCACCACCAGAAAGTCATCTAACGAGCATGAATTTTTCGTCGATGTCACTTCTGGGATAAAATTGGTGAAGAGAGGATCCGAGACCTTACAGGTGACATCCTCTTTCCCATGACCTGCAAGAGGACCATACCTACCACCATACCCACTGTGACCATGACGAACCTGGAGCATTGCTGGTGCGTCATGTCCAATAAGGCCTTGACGGATATCTCAAGAGCTCGAACAAGCTGGCGGTTCGAAATATTCTCCCATGAGCACAGCGAAGATGCAGAAGACTGACTGAGGCTACCAGAATCTACAAGAAGCTAAAAATCAAAAAGTTAAAATTCTGTTAAGGCAGAAACAGAAAAGCTGAAGAGCAGACACGATTAAAGTTGTGAACTTCAGACGCGAAGTTGGCCAGTACAGATCTGAACACAGTTTGGTGTCAGACCTGCGTCCAAGATAAAAGACGCGAGGTAACCCAGATGCAGAGTTTGCCATACCCGTATTTGAGAAACAAGGGTTGTCACATCTATGTCCAGAGGTCTCAAAAGAGTTAAAATTCTCTTAAGTTAAGAACCTCAAACGTGGGCTTTATGTACAAAACTCGCTTTCAAGATATAAGTATAGAGTTTGTCACACTCGCAGCAAAAGACTTGTGACTTAGAATTAAAAGTCAGCCAGATCTCTTCATCAAGAAGCCTGAAAGACGTGACTTTCGAACACGGGCGCATCAATCAGACTTCAAGAAGAGATCGAGTTTCTGCAAGGGACAGGAAGACAGAAACTCAGAAGGACTGAGTATTTCATGGCGACAACTGGTTCCTACCCGGAGAAGAATTCTCTAGAAGTTAAACTTTATGCGCCAAGGCGTAGCCACAAAGAGCACTTAAAGCGATACTTTTTTATCTTGAAATCACTTGACAGTGGTAATCTTTGGAGAAGATTAAAGGAAAGCATGGAAGCTTTGAGTTCTTGCTGTTCATTGGAACACATCCCCTTGAAGGGAAGATAGAAAAATCAAGACGAAGACCCTTAGAGCACATGCTCTCAAAGAAAAACAGTTTAAATAATGGACTGTTAAGGGGGTGAGGCCTATTTATAGGCAAGTCATAAGGCTTATAATTAAAGATATAAAAATCAAAGCCATCGGCCTTAATTCTCACACGAACATCAAGTCCAATAAGGAGATAACGCGTGGATTGCCACTTCGGAAAACATCAAAGGATACAAGTCCCTAATCGTCAACGCCGACTTGGCATTAAAAGATCCAACAAGATCTTTAAGATGGGCTACATGTAAAGCTTAGGAAGCGGCGTCAGGCGCAGACTCAAAGGTCATGTCCACAAGTCTGCGACCTTTCATAAACCCGAGGGCTGCGTTCCTTTCATTCCTACTGAAGAGTCCACAACCACGTCTCCTGAAGTAGTCCAGAGCCGCGTCTCCTCAGCGAGTGGGGTCCACCTTCCATGACTATTCAGGATTGCGTCTTGAGTTCACACCCACTCACAAGACTTGAAGACTTCATCCTGAACCTGAAAGCCGTGTCTCCTTTATCAAGAAAACGCAGGTTCGTGCTTGAGTTTACGCCCTCTCAAGGGATCAAAGTCGCGTCTCTATCGAGTCAGAGTCGCGTCTTCACCAACCAGCTGAGACTCGCGCGTCATTCTTGAGGAGCCCAAAATTGCGTCTCTACTATAGATGAAAGCCGTGTCTCAATCATGAACTCAGTACAACCTGAGTTTGCGCCCTCTCAAGGGACCAGAGTTGCGTCTCTATTGAGTCAGAGCCGTGTCTTCACCAACCAGTTGAGACTTGTGCGTCATTCTTGAGGAGCCCAAAATCACATCTCCACTGCAAATGAGAACCGCGTCTCGCTCAAGAACTCAGTGCAGCCTAAGTTTATTATTCATGCTCGTACCCTATCAAAACGACTAAGGACTACATATTCACAAACAGTCAAGGAGTACGACTATAAAAACTGAGTCCATCCAGGCAGCAAAAGTGTCTGAAAGGATAAAGACGAAACAAAAATTGGACAATTTTTATTATTTGACTTGAAAATAATAAAAGTAATACAAATACTCTTATTTAACAAAAAGAGTGTTACAAAAAGGAGAAGAAGGCTAATAATCTTGCTTCACCAAAGAGCAGATTTGTTCCCAGAGGCGATGCATCTCGTGTTGACGTGCCCTTGTGGCTTTGACCAAAGCTTAGGCCTGCAGCTCTTCCTCGGACAAAAATCTCTTCGTGGCCAGTTGCGCCTGAAGAGACTCCAACCTGGATGAATGAGCAGTAAGGTTTTCTTGGACCTGCGTCTTGGCAGTCTCTAACTCTTCCAGCCTTTTTCTAGCAACAGCAAGTTTCTGCTCATTGGCCTCAATCAAGGCTTGCGCCCTGGCAATAGTAATCCGAGCAGTGGTGATAACTTGCTCTGCACTCTGGATGACAATTTCAGATTCCTTTGAATCGCCAATAAGTCTTTGACAGTCAGCTTGGAAGCGCTGGAGATGGCGGGCTTCTTCAGCCATTTGCTCCTGTTTCTCCTTTCGCTCGTGTTCTTGAGTGGCGAGGAGCTTACTCAGTGTTGACTGAGCCTCATCCATTCAGCCAACATTCTCTAGGGTCTTGAGCTCTTTCAGGTGTCTCCCCAGCTATTCAATCAGCATCAGACACGCTCTAGCCTGTGAAGGACTCCCAGTGTGACTGATGTTCTCGATCTGATTCTCGAGAAGCATCCAGGCAAACTCAAAGGAACTGCCGCCAGAAAGGACCAAGTCAATACAGGACCTCATGGAAGCAAAAAATTGTCGCACCATATGACGTGCTAGCTCTTCCATGATGTCATTAGCTGGAGATAACCCTGCTGATGTACTCTCAGACCCCCTTTCCATGACAGGATGAGAGACGAGAACTAGTTCAACTTGTACAGGGGTAAGGCCGACAACAGGCTCGTCACACACTGAGGTCGTCGCCAATACTTCCGGGACAGTTATTGTTGTAGCAGCTTCCACAGCAACAGAAGCAACAACAAACTCCATGGCACTGGGTTCCCCGACCGAAGTTTGAACTGTGCTATCTTCTGCGCCAATACTGGCCGCAGGATCCTCTACTTGAGCTACCCCAGTGCTCTCTGCAAACTACAACATTAAATGTCGGTGGTAATAATAAAAAAGAGAGTATCCAACATGTCAATATTCTCTTACCAAGCTTAGGATCTGAAGATGGCAAATTCCTGGATAAGCCACTTGGGGATGAGGGCTCCCCGACCTCGGCGGTTGCACCATCATGAAGCATCCTAGTATCGGGAGCTTCAAAGCCCTCCTGTTGGGCCAACTCCTGGATCATCTCCTCAATATGAGAAGAAGTTGTTGTGGCTTCACTACCGGTAGCCAGCCCTGTAGCAGAAAGTCAAAAGAAAATGTTAGAACTCATTCCTAACTTGATGGGGAATCAATTCAGGAGGACAAAGAAAATACCTTCAGTAGCGGTGATCCTTGCTATCGGTGAAACCGTCACAGGGTCGTATCCCTATATCTCTTCCTTCGAGATATGCGAGAATTTGCTCGTATCAGGAAGAGCGGTTTCATCGCCAAAATTGACTTCTTTGCCGGAATAATATCCATGTTCTTCGGACGATGAAGATGACAGTTCAACACAAGAGGTCTCAGCGATCGATACCTTACCACTGAGTACCCCAGTAGTAGGGCTGGGATCGACAACCCGCGAGAGGGGCATCAATACACTAGGAGACCTAGGTTGTTGCATCTCCACCCTTCTCTCATGAACTGAAGAAGGTCCAGGCTGAGTTGAGACTCTCGAGATCTCAACGCCATCCCTCCCCACCAAGTCAACTTCAGGCCGCTCGACCTCTTCAGCCATGATGGGTTCATCCGCGAGCTCTCCCTCCTCTAGGATCACGGGACCCCTGCTGCGTAGACCGCGGGAGCGAAGGATGGGGACTTCTTCCTCCTCCTCTTCTTCTTCCCCCTGCTCCTCAGCACCTGAAGGAACTACCTTGGGCATCAAAGCTTCAGCCTCCGATTCCCTCCTAGCCTTCTTCAGGATAGGCTCACCCTTAGAAGCAGAGCCACAGAAATGTTTGGCCATAACCTGCTGACTCTTTTTAGCAGGTTGCCCCTCCCTTAGGTGCTACTGTCCTTGGCTCCATCCCTGCTTCCCCTCCTGTTTCCCTCTCGGCTGCCCGGTACTCGTCCATACCTTGCACACGTTTGTTTGACTCCAACTTGGTTTCATAAGATGCCTTGATGCTCTTAATACAAGAGGTATTTATTCCAAAATCAGACATCCTACTAGCCAGGGAGTACCATGTACAGAAACTGAGGCTGGTATGACAAGTGGGCGTCTTGTGAGGCAGGTTGAAAACAGGTTTTTTTCCCTCCAGCTACACTATAGTACCACGCTTGGGCACCTTCAAACAAGTTTTCGCAGAAGCAGAGGCCAGCGTTGGGGTTGCCGACATATAATTGATCAAAGCCGAACTGTCGAGCAAAACGACTGGGCACGTAAGATTCAATCGTACATGAGTCTCCTTACCGGAAGATTAGATATCCAGGCCGAATATTGATTAGCCACCAGAAGACTCTTGATGGCAGCCTCGTGAAGTCATCTGGACCGTAAGGTCGGCAAACTTATCCCCGTAGGATGCACCAACAATCTCAGGGAAGCAACGATCGAGCTGATAGTTCAAAATGTTCAGAATAGATTTCCGAACAAAGAACATATAGTAGTGAGTCCAGCTCGAATTCTCCAGCTTCTGCACAAAGGGAACAAAACCTTCAGAAAGAGGCACCGCCGTCAACAGTGAAGGGCAGTGCATAACGTACTAGGCCATCAGGTACGTATATGGAAGCTCGAACCTGGGGTTAGGGGTCTTCACTCTCGGCCTTCCCTCAGAATCGACAATTGGCCTACCCTTAGAATCTACAATGGCCTCCACTTGGCACGGCTTTTAACCAGAGATCGTAATCTACTCTGAATTTCAGCCACCATCGCTGGAAGGAGAGCGATAGATTTCCCGTAGGCAAGTAAGACCGCCGGGTACACCACATTAGCAACGATTACTTCATGCGGCAGTGTTGGTACCACACAACGCTTCAGCCACAACATAAGTAAGCCCGCCAATAGAGCCGGTCAGAAATGGGAACTTGGGCCTGGTGATGAAAACTTTCAAAAACTGTATCAGGTCTGAAAGTGTTCTCGTTCAACTCAGTGGTGTAGGAGCTTGTAGAGGCATTGATACTCTCAGTAATTTCCTCGTCAGTGCAGGGGACCATACTAGTCACTGGGCTATCTTTCTCATTTATGCCGTTGAACAGATAGCTGCCCAGGATATCTGTTTGACACCCCTGTTCCTCTAAGAGGATATCTGCCCGTAGATGTGGAAGTGGCACAACACTTCCCAGTATGTCTTATACACCTGAGGGTCCTCTTTCCTCAAGAGGTGAAGCTCCTCAGAAGTCGGGACGTATTCTTCATAAGGGGCATCTCCCATAACTAGCCCCGAGACTTCATATAGCTCATGAAAAGCGAGCCCCATCTCTCCGGCTGGGGTAAAAAATGTGCTCGTCAGAGGATTATAATGCCCCAGGACGCCATAAAAATTGTGGGAACTCTGGGAGAGGCCATACTGTATAGCCCTCACCAAATGATATAACCCCACCTGTTGCAGCAGAGCCCTGAGCTTGATAAGAACAAATCCAACCATTCTATCCCACCATGATTTGTCGGTAGAATGGACCCACCCTAGTGGGCGAAAGTCAACGGGAGAATCACCCTAACTTTCAAAAACTGATTGATGAAGGTGGCGCCAAGCTGAGGGGTTTCTCCTTTCGGATACTCAGCCCTGACTAACCCGAGAAATAAACCGAAGACATCTTTTTCATGGCCAACAGAGTATACTTCTTTGTCACTTAATCTGCCGAAAGAGACGCCAAAGACAAACCGGGAAAGATCCCAATCCATCGTATGATGAACGAACATATGTTGAAGATAGGACAAGGAATACATTCTCTCCATATTGGGAAGAAAGAGCCTCCTGTCCCCTATCTGACAGAGCCACTTATAATCTCCGTCATGTAGAATCCTATCATCCTTGTGAATGGCGTCACCAAAGAGGAAAATAGGCTTCCTTAATGGAGTGCGGAAATCCGTCTCGAACAGCCCATCAGAGATAATCTCCCGAAGGGTCACCATACTGGCTTTAGAGATCCTCTCCTTTCGCTCCTTTGTCTTACCAGTAGTCACAGGAGTAGTCTTCTGAAGCAGAAGGTCAGATTACGATCAGCTCCACCTACGTGCCCAAAGTGGCATTTCTTGGACAAGGGGTTGGAAGAGTATCGCACTACAAAGAAGACAACACTTAGTCAGGAATCTGAAAGAAAATGGCTAGATGTTTGAAATTCAAACGCAGGAATGAATCCAGACGCGAAAATCAGCAAAATCCGCGTCTACACTCAAAAATGCGAGGCTTGCATGAAGCCTGCATTTCAAAATTCATAACTTAGAAAATTTTCTAAGTATCGGACTCAGATGCGAGACTCAGTAAAACCTGCGCCTGGCTTTAAAGATGCAAGGATCACATGAAGTCCGCGTCTAAACCTCCCATACTTAGAAAAATTCTGAGTATTGAGCTCAAAACGCAGGCCTCTACGAGGCCTGCGTTCAACAAACAGATACGGACTCAAGATGATGAAGCAAAGACGTGGAGGTCATCAAGCCCGCGTCTTGCCTACCAATTCAAGAGCTGCGTCTGAAAATCAAACACGGGCATGAGCCTCGCGTTGGCGACTTATATTCAAAAGAATCTTAAGAGTTAAGAGAACTCTCTAAGCCCCTTCAATAGCAGAAACCAAATCAGATAGTTTTACTATCTGAAATGGGGGCCCTCTGCGTGGATGAACCACCCATTTGAGTCTCAGGAGTAGCAGCACTCGAGGACGAAGCAACATGCTTGGCTTTTGGTGCCATCGCAATCGTGAAATCGGTGTTGAAGACGATGAAAATAGAAAAAGCTTTAAACTTTTCTTAACCCTCGATAAAAAGCTTAGTGAAGAAGAAGAAGAGTCTAATGATGACTCTTGAAAGACAGTTGTCTTTTATAGGCACAGTGATCCACAGAGATACGCGGCGCAGGTCTCGAGGCCTATTCCCCGCCCGATGCGTGGCATGCGTCTTAAATGCGACGCGAATTTCGCGCGTCAAAGGAAGGATGTCCCCTCAACTCCGCCGGACATGTGGCAACGCGCCCAGAACGCGGGACTCGCGTTTAACAAAAATCGCGTCCCTCCAAAGGTCGCTCCTCTTTAGCAAGGCCAAAATTGCGCCTAGTCAACAGAGTGAGATTGCGTCTTCACTTTAAAGATCGCATCCCTCCAGAGGTCATGTTTCTTCAGCAAATTAATAGATGCATCCCGACTCTGAGTGAGGACTGCGTCTCTAAAGCAACATGATACCCCTGCGTCTACAAGACTTGCATTCAGTCTTTACTTCTGCAAATCAGTTTAACAGTACACTGACACAAGCAGACGACTATTTACCCCTATTTCAACAGTACACCAACAACCAGCCCAGAGCACTGAGGAGGTCTGGACTGCGTATCTAGACACTCACTGTTTGGAAAGAGGGACAAGAGTTTACTCAAGTCAGGATAGAGGGTTTTAGAGTCAACCTTCTTGTTGGATTGTAGTGCTCGAAACTCCGAAAATGTATGTTTAATATGCTCCTTCCAAATCACCGTAATAGCATAGGCTATATGGTCGATCCTCAGGGAGAGCTCACGATAAAAGCTTTGCGGTTATGAATCAAAGAGAGAGAAAGCGAAGATTCTTCTATGTTCAAAAGAAAAACAACATGGAAAAGTAAAAGAAGAAATTTTTGTGATTTGGTTGCATGGAAAGAAAAACCGATGTAAAAGAGAATGAAAAAGAACTTTGGAAAGTTATCTTGCTAGAAAAGAAAACTAGTGAAGGAAGCTTTTGGAAAACTTTAGAATGAGAAAGGCCATGACTACCTAACTTTACGAAATTGCTAACTTACTAAGCTCATGGGTGATGTATGCCTCATGTGGATTCATTGGCAAGAGATATGACTCGCTTGTTAGGTCAAGTATGTCCCACTTGGAAGATGAGTGTTCTTCTCGGTCTTAGCTTGTAGCCTCATTGATTCATCGGCTCCCGAGATAGAATTTCATGGTGGGATCAAGGAGTGCCACTCAAAGGGTTGCTAAGGAAGAAGATACAAGTTTCATTAGTCATTCAAGGCATATACAAGCTAGCTTTGAATTAAGAAA
Source organism: Agave tequilana (assembly GCA_038442645.1). Lineage (NCBI taxonomy): Eukaryota > Viridiplantae > Streptophyta > Magnoliopsida > Asparagales > Asparagaceae > Agave > Agave tequilana. Next base: position 33,913 of record JAVJIF010016254.1, on the reverse strand, counting down.
AGTGTTCTACAAACCATTAGCAAATTAGGTAATCCATCTCCATGTTCCATCAAGGCACTTGTTCTAAAGACAAGGCTCTAAATGAGGCTCACATGAATCATATGGATGTCTAACAAGCATTTCCCAATAATGAACACAACTCATTTTCATTGGAGATCAAAAAAGACTTAACATTGCAAGTTAGAAATTAGCAATCACCCAAGAGTTAGAAGTTAGCAATGTTAGTTGTTAGCTAGTCATGTTAGAGAGAGTTAGCTATCCATTACAAGAGAAAGCAAGCAACAATTCATGGTAAAAGTAGAAGTGCAAATGAAGTAAAGCAAGAAGAAAGTAAAGCGATGCACTAGAAATCATAAAGAAGAGAAGAAAGCTTGATTAATCCTTACTTTGAAAAGATGTCACCTCCTTGCTTACATGCTCTCAAACACTTTCTTTTCTCTCTTTTACAGAATCTCTAGGAGGAAGAAGAGGAATACACAAGAACTAAAAACCTAGAGAGAATCCCTACACTCCCTCTCAAAATACAAGTTCTTTCCCCTAGTCTCTCCTCAGTCTCTCATACTGGCCCTGATGGTCTATTTATAGGCCTCAGAAGAATCAGCTCCCAAATCTGAACCGTCGGATCAAATCTCAGCCCCAACAGCCAGATTCCTGCCGCGGAAACACGGCCAAAGCCGCGTTTCCGCGGTAAAATCTAAGCCGTTATGCCAGTGATTTCTGTCGCTGGTTTGTTACAGGTTGTTATCCAGGTTGGCGCTTCTAGAAGGCTGACTGGGCGCATGGATGAATCCAGAAACTGGGCTATTCCTTTGGGCTTCTCTTTAGGCCTTTAATTAATCCTTTATTCTTGATTATTTACATGGATTTGTGGGCCTCTTCTCCATTAAAATATGGACCTGCAAAAATAGAGAGAAAAGGAGTAAAAAATCAATTTTTATTGATAATATGCATAATATAGAGGTGGAAGATGATGCAAAAATGAATTATAATCACACCCCCATACCTAGCTTTTGCTCGTCCCCGAGCAAAAAGAAAGAAAAAGAAAATCCTAACTTTATTATTACACCACTTTCGTAGGTGACACGATTGCACTGAGCACGTGCAACAAGCCGTTAAACCTCTAGGTTACCCTAGAGGAGGAGTGTTGTCTCCTGAGGGTTTTCAGCGGATTGCACCCACAAAATCCATAAAGAAAAATAAAAGTGTTAGTGAAAATTTTGATCCATGTTTTCAAGATTCTTACTTGAGTTATAGGTTTCAGGTTACCCTAAACTTGTCATTCCTCTTATAAGCGTCTATTTAGAATTTTGTTTTCAATTTAGGTTAAGTTTTTAAGGAAAAGATCAAAAACTAGATTTTGCATCAATCCTAGTATATATACATCTATAAATATGAAGGATCTTTCTTAGACTAAGTTTATTTATTTACTAATATATATAACATACTTTTTTTTTATATATACAATATTTATTTATTTACATTTCCTTAGCATTCCTTAGGCTTTCTAATTTACCCTTGTAGCGAGCCTCTTACCGATGACTCCCAAACCAGTCGGTCTTAGGGCGCCAGATGAGAAAACATCCCTCGGGTTCGATGACTCAAGTAAACTAGGCCATGAATACTAAGGGCTTAACCACCTTTAAGCGTGACTTGCCATGCTTCTTGAGGCACAGCTAACCAGCTTATTTAGTGGCTAAGTGTTTATTTAGTTATTTATATACATATTTTTTTCTTTTTTTTTCTATATATATATATTTTTTATTATATATATATGTAAATAAAGTCACAAAGTCTTTGATTAATCCTTCAATATGTTTAATGTATATATCCTAAAGAAAGAATTAAAATCTAGTAATCTTTCTTATCCTTTATTACTTAACCTAAAAGTCCAACAAAAACTCCTCTTTTCGACTTATAATTAGAAATCTTAGTTAAGAGCTTCCTTAATCCTAAAGTCAAGCTTGATTCTTTAAACATGGATCAAAAATTTCTTTTTTTTATTATTATTATTATTTTTTATGTATTTTTTTATCTTTTTCTAAAAAAAATAAAATCTAAAAGAAAATAGCAAATCTACAAAGAAAGGTAAAATCTAAAAATCCTAAAAAGAAAGATAAAAATCCTAGGTTAGAATCTACCCCCCTATACCTATCTCATGCATTGTCCCCAATGTATGCAAGATAAGAATATGCATGAAAATAGGTAAAGGATAATGATCACTCCCGTCGTCGTTTTGGACCAGCAGTGGTGCTAGGTCCAGCCGACTGCGAACGTCTCAGCTCAGCCTCCATACTGTCCAACCTAGAGGATTGCTCCTCTACTTTCTTCCTCAGACGAACCTGCCCCCGAAAGATCTTCTTCATGCCACGCCAGATGGTGGACATGAAGGCACGTGAGTCGGTTGGGGGGTCCTGCTGCCAAAATGCAGGATCATCTCTCTCGTCTAAACTCTCCTCCGAAGAGGACGCCACAGGTACAGTCTCGGGCTGGGCACTAGGTGTCCAGACCGCATGCAAACAACTATTATATGAACTAGTGGGTCTCTCTGGTGCCACAAACACTCGGTCAAAGGTATCAAATACGGCGTCCGGTAGGAAAGTCCTACACAGACACGTAATCAAAATAGGGTGAGAGTGTTTGGCACCACGTGTGCGGGAAGAGTTGGCTATGATTGCGTGGAAGATGACCTTGTTTAAGCAGACCGTGTGTTGCCGGGTCATCAAATCATGAATTATTTGCAACACTGGGCGATTGAAAGAAGTTGTGTGGTCCAGCCCTATAATGTTACGTTGGATCCAGCGTCCAACGCAGTGTACGTTCCTAAAGGTAGTGCTGGCCTTTAGCCCGCGGTCCTGCTCAGTGCAGCGAGCCCCCATGAGTGTCATATAATCGATTAGTGGGAGGGGATCGCTGTGCTGTGGGTGAATGGGAACATGTGTGTGTTCCTCAAGAAGAGGAAGAGTGATGAACAAGTCGCCTAGGGGCATGTGCACGGTAAATTGGTAAGCGTGTGTGTCAACAGATGCATGGTCAATATTAGTGTAGAACATTGTCACCAATTCGGGACAATAAAATGCATCGTTCTCAGAGTTATCGTACACTAACGTATACCAATCCCAAGCCCAAATGCGATCTATGAACATATGGCCATACCCATTCGGATCACACAATATTCTCCCAAAATCTTTCTCAGAAAAAATAATAGGTGCCATGCTTAACAATTGAAATCTAGAACAGTAAATTGAGAGATTGAGATTCGAACCACCCCCGGAATACGTGGGGGGAACAAAACGGGTTTGCAGAGGGCACAGGTGGAAGAATTCTGGTGATCGGCCACCAGATCTGGAACCAGCGCAAGAAATCGATCGGTAGAAAATTTGGCGGCGCTCTAGAGGGCTCAGGAATGCCGCGGATCTGCGGCTCCAGTTGCGGGAACGCGGCAGGATGGAGGCGGCAGGGGATCGGGAAAAGTCTGAGGGCGGCGCTTTGAAAAAGGGGGTTCAGATCTAGTTTGCGTTTTGGGTTCTGAGGGAGAGAGATGGGGTAACTAGGATATATATAGGGGGGGAAAAAAACTTTGGAAATTCCAATTTGACCCTAAGTTAAAAAGAGGTATTTACAACCCTAGGATCATATGGGAAAGAAGTTGGGGGAAAGTGGACTCTTGGTGCAAATTAGCACTTAAGTCCAAAATCTTTGGAATTTTTATATTTATTTTTTTATATATTTTTATTTTTTTATTATTTTTTTATTATTTACAAAAGGGTGTCCCAAAAATGATATACAGGGAAATCCGGGAGACTGTACAGATGGAATGGTCACATATAAACTGGGTCGCAAAGACCCAATTCATGAACTTCTTGTGACATGAATTCAGTGGTAAGGAATGGCTTCAAACGTTGACCGTTCACAGTGAATTTATTGCCATTATTCGGATCAAGAATCTCAATAGCACCGTGTGAGAAGACTGTTTGCACAATGTATGGTCCTGACCACCTAGTTCTCAATTTACCAGGAAAAAGGTGGAGTCGTGAGTTGTATAACAGAACCTTTTGTCCTGAGACAAAAAATTTCCGGTGAATGGATCTATCATGAAAGAGCTTGGTTCTGTGTTTTGTGATCCGAGCATTGTCGTATGCCTCATTTCGTAGCTCTTCTAGCTCGGATATTTGTAACTTTCTCAAGGCACCGGCTTTATCCAAATCCAAATTCAGCTGCTTTATAGCCCACATAGCTCAGTGTTCTAACTCCACAGGCAAGTGACAAGGTTTTCCAAATACAACTCGATATGGAGACATACCGAGGACAGTTTTGTAAGCGGTCCTGTATGCCCATAAGGCATCAGTGAGTTCGATGGACCAGTCTTTACGGTTCTGTCCAACAGTTTTCTCCAAAATAAGTTTTATTTGTCTATTCGTGACTTCTACTTGCCCGTTGGTTTGAGGATGGTATGCCGTGGACAATTTGTGGGAAATAGAGTATTTGCGCATCAGGGCTTCAAAAGCCCGATTGCAGAAATGACTTCCATTGTCACTTATTATCGCACGGGGGGCTCCGAAGCGAGAGATGATATTTTCTCATAAAAACTTGATGACAACTTGGTTGTCATTTGTCCTTGTTGGAATTGCTTCAGCCCATTTCGAAACATAATCTACGGCTACCAAAATGTATTGGTTGCCATATGACAGAGGAAATGGTCCCATAAAGTCGATGCCCCAGAGGTCAAAAATTTCGACCTCTAAGAGGGGTGTAAGGGGCATCATGTCTTTCCGTGTGATTCAACCCGCCATTTGACACTTATCACATAGCTTGCAGAAAGTGTATGCATCCTTAAAGAGAGTGGGCCAGTAAAATCCACTCTGAAGTACTTTCTCAGCAGTTTTTCGTGGACCAAAATGTCCACCGCAAGCTAGTTTGTGACAAAATGTCAAAACACTCTGATGTTCATCCTCAGGAAGGCACCTTCGTATTATCTGGTCAGGACAATATTTGAATAAATACGGTTCATCCCAAAGAAGAACCGCATTTGACTTATGAAACGGTGTTTGTCCTGGCTTGACCAATGAGAAGGTATTTGCCTGGTAGCAAGGTAATTAGCTATGTCAGCATACCAAGGCTCTCCACACATCACAAAAATGTGTTCGTTAGGGAAATCGTCATTAATTGGTATTCTCTCCTTTGGTGCATTTGGGATTCTAGACAAGTGGTCAGCTACCACATTCTCAACGCCCTTTTTATCCTTAATCTCCAGATCAAACTCTTGCAAAAGAAGTATCCATCGAATAAGTCTTGCCTTAGCATCCTTCTTTTGCATTAAGTACTTTAGGGCGGAGTGATCGGTGAAAATAATCGTCTTGGACCCTAGCAGATATTGGCGAAATTTTTCCAACGCAAAGACAACAGCTAAAAATTCCTTTTCAGTAGTTATATAATTGAGTTGGGCTTCATTCAGCGTTCTGCTAGCATAATAAATTACGTGTTGTCTAGTATCAATACGCTACCCTAACACAGCGTCGATAGCAAAGTCCGAGGCATCACACATAATCTCAAAAGGCTTGGTCCAATCAGGTGCAGAAATGATAGGTGCTGAGACAAGTCTACACTTAAGCTCTTTCCAGGCTTATAAACATTCTTCATCGAATTTAAAGGGTACATCCTTTCCTAAGAGATTTGTCAAAGGTCTAGCAGTTTTGCTAAACCCTTGAATGAATCGTCTATAGAAGCCGGCGTGCCCTAAAAATGATCGAATGTCTTTTAAGCATGTTGGTTCAGGGAGCTTTGTTATGACTTCCACCTTAGACTTGTCCACCTCAATTCCTATATGTGAAACTTTGTGCCCAAGAACGATTCCTTGCTTGACCATAAAGTGACACTTTTCCCAGTTAAGTGTCAAGTTTTTCTCCATACAGCGTTGTAAAACCAGCTTCAAATGGTACAAGCATTGTTCAAAGGAATCACCGTAGATCGAAAAATCATCCATGAAGATCTCCAGAAATTTCTCCACCATGTCTGAAAAAAGGCTCAGCATGCAACGTTGAAACGTTGCGGGAGCATTGCATAGGCCGAAGGGCATCCTTCGGTACGCAAATGTTCCAAAAGGATAGGTGAAGGTTGTTTTGTCTTGGTCCTCGGGAGCGATCGGGATTTGATTATATCCTGAATATCCATCCAGGAAACAGTAGTACTCATGTCCCGCTAATCTCTCGAGCATTTGGTCAATAAACGGAAGAGGAAAGTGGTCTTTACGTGTGGCAGTGTTCAACTTTCGGTAATCGATACAAACTCAAATCTTCGTTGGAAGACGTGTTTGTACCAATTCTTTCTTCTCATTTTCTACCACAGTAAATCCTGCTTTCTTGGGCACAGCGTGAACTGGACTTACCCACTGACTATCGGATATGGGATAGATAATCCCATTGTCTAACAGTTTCAAGATCTCAGCTCTAACGGCTTCCTGCATAATTGGGTTTAGTCTACGCTGTGGGTCTCGTTTTGGCTTGGCATCTTCCGTCAAATGAATCCGGTGTTGAACTATGGAAGGACTAATCCCCTTGATGTCAGCCATGGTCCAACCAATGGCTTCCCGATTTTCTCTTAACACAGAAAGAAGATCCTCTTCTTGTTATTCAGTGAGATTGGATGCAATGATTACAGGAAAGGCTTCCTTCTCATCCAAGTACTTGTACTTGAGATGGTCGGGAAGGACCTTAAGTTCAGAAGAAGGGACAGGATCTATCACTGGTTGTTCTTGGTGCAAAGTAAGAATAGGGGTGGAATTAGTGGCCCATTCAACAGTTGATTCAACAATCTGATCAAGGTTGAAGTCATCAGACTCCAACTCAAATTCCTCTTCAGACTCATACTCAACCTCCTCATCATGTTCACTTGTTAAACCTTCTATCAAGTTCACTTCGAAAGAATCATTGTCCAAATCCCTAGGTTGTTTTCCCAGATGGAAAACATTCACCTCTTTTGTCATATCTCCGAAAGTTAGACGCATCAAGCCATTTCTACAGTTGATGATCGCATTTGCGGTGGCTAAGAAAGGACGTCCGAGAATGACAGGTGTCTGTGCTCTGTGATTTTGTACGGGTTGCGTCTCAAGAACAATGAAGTCTACGGGGTAAATGAATTCCCCGACCCGTATTAAAACATCTGTAATCTTCCCCTTGGGAATCTTTACAGAGCGGTCAGCCAATTGTATTGTCATTTGGGTCGGACGAAGGTTGCCCAACCCTAATTGCTGATACACAGAAAAGGGGAGAAGATTGATGGTGGCGCCCAAGTCAAGCAAAGCCCTATTGATGGTAGTCTGTCCTATCATGCAAGAAATGGTTGGGCTCCTTGGGTCCTTGTATTTCACAGGGATAGGACCAGTGAGTAGCTCACTAATATTTAAAGCTAGGAAGACTTTTTTAGGGACATTTGCTTTTCTCTTCTTGGTGCACATTTCTTTTAAAAATTTGACGTATGATGGAACTTGTTGTATGGCATCAAGGAGAGGGACATTGATTTGGACTTGGTTGAACATCTCTCTTATCTTCTCCATGTGAGCATTCATCTTTTGATTTGTGAGCCTATTTGGGAATGGTACAACAGGCTTGTATGTTTGCTCATCAATCTTTTCTTTTCCTTTGGACTGGGAAGTGGATGGTTGTGTGCTTGAAGAAGGATTGTCTTGAATAGGTTGGATTGGAACAGAAGGTGTTGGCTTTGACACAGATTTGGTGGATTGATTTGAAACCTTGTTATCTACATGCTTTCCAGATCTAAGGATATGGACAGTGTTGCATTGACTGGGACCCAAGTCTTCAACTTCGTGCAGGGGGAAGTGAGTTTTTGGATTGGGCACTGGTTGGCTAGGTAGCATTCCTTTTTGTCGTTCATTCAGAGAGTTAGCCAATTGCCCTATCTGGATTTGCAATTTGTTCATGTCCTGCTGCTGATTGTTCATCATTGAAGCTTGAGTCTTGGATAAGGTCTCTATCATTTTCTCCAAATCAGAAATTCTCTTGTCTGAATAATTTTTTGGTGGATGATGCTGATACGGGGGCTGAAAGTTTGTTGGGTAAGGTGTTGGATTTTGATATGATTGGAATCTTGGTGGACTCTGGTATGAATGGACATTAGGTGGGTTCTGGTGGTAATTCGGTGGATGAGACTGAACAGGGTATTGTTGTGGAAATGGTTGCCTCGGCTGCTCAGGACCAGACTGACTCCAAGAAAAGTTTGGATGGTTTCGCCATCCCGGATTGTATGTTTTGGAGTAAGGATTGTAATTGGGTCTGGTGTATGCGGCATTCGTACTCTCCTGATATATTTGAGATTGATATACAGGACACTCCTCAAACAGATGATTGAGATCATGGCAATAGGTACAACCCGGGTTGACCATAGGTGATGGACTGGCCACAGGTGATGGGTTGACCTGGTTTACAGCAGAAGATTCCCTAGACTCAAGCAGTTCTATCCTCTTCATCAGTTGTGTTATCTTGGCTTCGGCAGCTATAGAGGACTCTATGGAATGCATACCGGTTCTGGAAGTGGTAGGAGTGGGTTTCTCAGGACATGACTCCCACTGAATCGTTTTTTTGGCTAAGGCTTCAAAGAGATCACACCCCTGGTCTTCATTTTTCTTTAAAAATTCTCCTTAGCACATGGTTTCAAGGAGTGTTTTAGTTTGGTAATTGAGTCCATCATAGATAATTTGGCACTGACGTCATTTCTCTATGCCGTGATGAGGACAAAGGGCTAGAAGGTCTTTGAAGCGTTCGAAATACTTCCAGAATGGTTCATTGGTTTCCTGCTTGAATTGCATGATGTTTTTCCTCATGAGGGCTGTCTTGTGAATGGGATAAAATTTCTTAAGAAAGACTCTTACAAAATCATCCCATGAAGAAATCGAACTGGCGGGAAGATTGTAAAGCCATTTCTTAGCGAAGTCTTTTAGCGCAAAAGGTATAACCTTAATCTAACAGCGTCCTCGGTCAATTGAGAAATCCTCATCATTACGCATACTTCTTCAAACTCTCGAATGAAGAAATACGCATCCTCAGATTCTAAGCCATGAAATCGGGGAAGTGTATTTATGAATTGTGGCTTCAGCTCAAATTGATTTCCATTGGTTATGGGGAGAAGAATGCATGATGGAAGTGAGGTGCGAATCGGGTAGAACTTGTCTTGCAACGAAGTGTGGTTTTCCATGATTGTGATTGTGTCTAGTGGTGGTGTTTGTGCAAGTGTAGAAATTCTCACTAGCCTAGCAGAATTTGGATCCTGATACCACTCTCGCATACACAATCACAAACAACGTGCACCGATCACACAAACGAAAAAAGAATGAAAATAACAAACAATAAAAGAAAAATCAATCACAAGCTATCTAGGTTTCCTGGACCTAGACGACTCCTAACTGTTCGATGAACTAAAGAAGGTTGTTGCTTGAATCAGACCACAGCTAATCAGCCAGGTAGGGGCAAAATACGGTGGGAGGTATCCGTGCGTAAGCAACGAGCCTTAATTACGCCAAACCATGGTATCTTCGAGGCTTAACCTCTTAATCCCCTGCCTTAGACACTGATTTCACCGGAGTATGAATCAAAATCAACTTCCAACCTCAGCCGATCTCCTACTGAGTCCGAATGTCCCTAGGGCCAACGTCTATCAGTTTTTATTAGAAGCTTGGGATTGTGAGTGCTGGGATGGTGGTTTTTGGGCTAAGGAAAGGGTGATGAAATCCCCCACCTTATCTTTTTTATTGGGTGATGCCCTTAAAGTCAATTTTGTGCAAGTGTACAGTTTATGCAAACAAGGTTCACTCAAAGCGATATAAATCAACCAAGAAGTGAGTCCTATACGATATGCAATGCGCACGTACCTTGCTCCAGCACTCTTCAACAGTAAAGTAAAGGAATTGAAAAGACACGTGCCTAGAATGCAAACGTCTAATCAATTTTTAACTTTAACAACAAATGTTTTACTGTTGATTTTATTAGCAGGAATATGGTGAAAGCATACAAGAATTTAGAATTGCAGCAGCTGTATTTTTGCAAGGCAAGCAACCCTGCAGAAAACTGTCAGTAATTAACTCATCATTGCCGCGGATCCGCGGCTTTGGCCGAGATTTCGCGGCAAATCCGAGGGCACTTGGTCTCTGCTTTCTGGAGCAGAGGCCCAAGGCCACTTATATGTTACTGCAATACTTAGATTCCTGTTTCTTCAACCTGTAACCTGCAACAGAGAAGAAGATTCGTTTAGTTTCTCAATTGAATCAAAAACCGTTGCTCTCCCCGGCAACGGCGCCAAAAATTTGTTTGGAAAGAGGGAGAAGAGTTTACTCAAGTCAGAGATAGAGGGTTTTAGAGTCAACCTTCTTGTTGGATTGTAGTGCTCGAAACTCCGAAAATGTATGTTTAATATGCTCCTTCTAAATCACCGTAATAGCATAGGCTATACGGGTCGATCCTCAGGGAGAGCTCACGATAAAAGCTTTGCGGTTATGAATCAAAGAGAGAGAAAGCGAAGATTCTTCTATGTTCAAAAGAAAAACAACATGGAAAAGTAAAAGAAGAAATTTTTGTGATTTGGTTGCATGGAAAGAAAAACCGATGTAAAAGAGAATGAAAAAGAACTTTGGAAAGTTATCTTGCTAGAAAAGAAAACTAGTGAAGGAAGCTTTTGGAAAACTTTAGAATGAGAAAGGCCATGACTAGCTAACTTTACTAAATTGCTAACTTACTAAGCTCATGGGTGATGCATGCCTCATGTGGATTCATTGGCAAGAGATATGACTCGCTTGTTAGGTCAAGTATGTCCCACTTGGAAGATGAGTGTTCTTCTCGGTCTTAGCTTGTAGCCTCATTGATTCATCGGCTCCCGAGATAGAATTTCATGGTGGGATCAAGGAGTGCCACTCAAAGGGTTGCTAAGGAAGAAGATACAAGTTTCATTAGTCATTCAAGGCATATACAAGCTAGCTTTGAATTAAGAAAAGTGTTCTACAAACCATTAGCAAATTTAGTAATCCATCTCCATGTTCCATCAAGGCACTTGTTCTAAAGACAAGGCTCTAAATGAGGCTCACATGAATCATATGGATGTCTAACAAGCATTTCCCAATAATGAACACAACTCATTTTCATTGGAGATCAAAAAAGACTTAACATTGCAAGTTAGAAATTAGCAATCACCCAAGAGTTAGAAGTTAGCAATGTTAGTCGTTAGCTAGTCATGTTAGAGAGAGTTAGCTATCCATTACAAGAGAAAGCAAGCAACAATTCATGGTAAAAGTAGAAGTGCAAATGAAGTAAAGCAAGAAGAAAGTAAAGTGATGCACTAGAAATCGTAAAGAAGAGAAGAAAGCTTGATTAATCCTTACTTTGAAAAGATGTCACCTCCTTACTTACAAGCTCTCAAACACTTTCTTTTCTCTCTTTTACAGAATCTCTAGGAGGAAGAAGAGGAATACACAAGAACTAAAAACCTAGAGAGAATCCCTACACTCCCTCTCAAAATACAAGTTCTTTCCCCTAGTCTCTCCTCAGTCTGTCATACTGGCCCTGATGGTCTATTTATAGGCCTCAGAAGAATCAGCTCCCAAATCTGAACCGTCGGATCAAATCTCAGCCCCAACGGCCAGATTCCTGCCGTGGAAACGCGGCCAAAGCCGCGTTTCCGCGGCAGAATCTAAGCCGTTATGCCAGCGATTTCTGTCGCTGGTTTGTTACAGGTTGTTATCCAGGTTGGCGCTTCTAGAAGGCTGACTGGGCGCATGGATGAATCCAGAAACTGGGCTATTCCTTTGGGCTTCTCTTTAGGCCTTTAATTAATCCTTTATTCTTGATTATTTACATGGATTTGTGGACCTCTTCTCCATTAAAATATGGACCTGCAAAAATAGAGAGAAAAGGAGTAAAAAACCAATTTTTATTGATAATATGCATAATATAGAGGTGGAAGATGATGCAAAAATGAATTATAATCATTCACCACGATCATCTCTGGTGGCTTCAAAGGGTTTTAAAGTACACTCACGAAGACCATATGATCAGCACGATTTTATATCATTTTTATGTTCCTAATTATCTATTATTTGTATATAAATAATGCTACTCAGGTGTACTAGATTGAATTTTTGCAGAAAACAGGTAAAAGAAAGAGAAAGAGGAATCTGGTTACTTTCAGCAATAAAATCACGTAATTTGCAAAAGATTGAGGGTTACTTTCAAAACATGTTGCGGTGTTTTGGTTATAACTTTAGCTACAGGACTCTGAAAGAAATCATTAAAATATAATACGAAAAGAGAATTCGAAGATTTACAACTTTCATGTTAATAGTTTTTGCTGATTCCTCCATTTGATTGCCTGTATTAGTCATTTAAAAAATATGCCTGAATTGAAAATGAATTATTATGTAATAGATGTATTTTAAAGGGCCTTTTTGTAAAACTCTTATATTTAGGGCGGCGGTCATCTAGGTTTGGAGATTTTTTTTTTTTTTAAAGGTTTTTATTTAGTTTTGTTTAGGTTTTAATTAAGAGGGCCTTGGATTTTGGCAATTATTTTATACCGAAATAAGAAATTTTCAGTAATTTTATTAAAAAATTATTTTTCTTTGAATTCAGCTTATTTCTTCCCTGGGTGTGCTTCCTGTGGTTTTAGTCTTCCTGCCATATTTTGTAATCATTCTCAGTTGTCGATTTGTTGCCCCGGGAGTTCTGTGCGGACGAGACAACGCTCTTCGTTGCTTCGTCTGGCGTGCGACGTGGGCGGCGTAGCGAAGACACATCTGGTTGATCTACAACTGTGTAGTGGAGTGGGGGCCACTTGGTTGACGGCTGCAGCCAAAAAGAGCATGGCCCATGCTCCCTCTCTCCCTCTCTCTTCACTGCAACACAAAGAAGGATGTGCGTGCGGGGTCCACGAGCTCATGTAGAAATCAAGAGGCTGCCATGAATTTCATTATATCACATGAAGGGTGTGCACGTGGGATCCATTGTGGCTTGCATGCCAACAGTAAACAAAGTGGTGCAAGTAAGTTTCATTTTGATGTTTGGGTTTGATTAATTAATACTTGAATTTTCTTTCTTTAATTTTAATTAATTTTGATCATTGATTAATTGAATCTTATTAACTTTTAATATTTAATGTTTTGTTAGTTTATTATTATGTTAGAGAGTCAATCATGTGTAACTAATTTCTAGTTCTCAGGAGAGATGAACTTAGGCTAGATTTTCTTGTGGTCAATCTGTAATCTCCTATTTGGAGTTGTTTGGACTCACAAACTGACCTACCACTTTTAGGAGATTAATTTCTAGAACCACTGGGTATTTGACAGGCTATGTATCAGGAGTTAATGGTCTATACTTAGGATTTTATTTTCTTTCTGCTATTTGTTTAATTTAGTTAATTTATCTTTGATGGATCATGTAACTGGATAATACCCTGTGCTTAGATCTAGTGTTCAGACTTACTTTGCCTAATAGAAATAGAAATTTTGGTGAGTAACAACAGTCTGGTTGGAGAAACGAGATTGACCACTTGATTCTAGTTTAGGGAATTGGATCCTAGGTGCTTGACTTTTCTTAGATTGACATTTAGTTTAAAAACCCACAAACTTTTTACCAATTCGCCTAAAAGTGTTAAAATCGTAAGAATCACCTGTCCCTGTGGATCGACCCTCAAGTGCTACATCAAACGACCTGCACTTGCGGTTATTTTAAAACGAGGAGATAGAATCTCCCCAACACCATACTCCAGACAAGATCAAGCTCAGAATATCTAAAATGATTGTCAGTTCAATCATGAGAAGTATGAATTCAACCAGAATCCAAAGTATTTCAAAATCCGTCCAAATCAACCGTGGAATATCGAAAACTTTAAAGGGGGTTCTGTAGGCTGTCTAAAAATCACTGAAGACAAGTAATCAAAAAGCAGAATCCAAACTCCAGACGCAAAGCTAATCATCGCCACCAGCGCAGCACCAAGACGCGAGGGTTGAAACCCGTGTCTCAACATCACTGCAATGACCAAGACGCAGAGCATGAAAGCCGCATCTCAGCATTACTGCAGTACCAAGACGCAGAGTGCAAAGCCAGCGTCTCACGTGAAGCTTGACGCAGAATTTGAAACTCGCGTTTCTCAAGCATCACCTCAATGGTAAAATGTGAGGCCCAAAGCCCGCATCTCGGTTATAACTGCCCTCATTACTGGGTCAATTACTGCCCACGTAATGAGGGAGTTAACCCCCATTATAGAGTGTTTTTAGGGAACACTTTTACCCCCTGAAGCCTCTATAAATAGCCCAGTTTGCTATGGAAGAGGGGTCGGAAAAATCTATGGTCAGAAGGACTTCAGCTGTAAGCCATAGAAGGACCAAGATCTCTAGCTAAATGAAAGAGAGAGTTCAACTCTTCTAACAACTTACTGTGTACAAGTTTGTTTTTACCTACAGTCTCTTTGAGATTCTTGTTGGACAGAAGCTGCGTTACTTCATCCACCATCCAAAGAGAGGATTCCCAAAAGGTCCAGACGTTCACCCGGTCAACGAAAAATAAGATTCACTTTCCATTACCACATCAAGAACCCGACATTAAATAAAGGGGAGATTTGAGCTTGAATATCTCCCCTCTCTTGTAAAAGGATTATTGATCCGTTATAATTTTCTTTAATCAGATAAAGAATTTACGCCCTCGATCTTCAATTTTCCCTACCAAACAGGAGCGAGAGGACATTATTCGTGATCTCTATCCTAACTTATTTCATGATGATTAGGTAACTCCTTTCTTCCTTTTGAATTTAAATTTTAAGGACGAAATTTTCTTAATAGGTGGGTAGATTGTAAAACTCTTGTTGTGTAATGCCTAAAATAAAATAAAAAAGATTAATTAAAAAATATGTGTGTATGTTTAACTTGTTTATGTCAAGACTCAAACTCATGATCCCCTATACCAAATTATAGTATCTAAACCATAATGCCACACTGGTATGTGACTATGTAGGTAATCTAATTTATTTAAACAAAGTTAAAATAAATTTCAAATTTCAAATTTCCAACCGAAAGATCTCATGAGATCTTTATTGATCTTTATCTTAACAGCTAGATTCTTCTGTTGAAACCTACATGCTAAAAATTCTAACATAAAGATCTTATCATATTATATTAATGTAATCCCTCTCCTCCTGCTTCTTAAAGGAAAAAAGAACGACAGAAAGAAAGAAACTCAGATCCAAATTTCTTCATCCTCCCTTCACCTCTCTCCTAGAAAACCAACGAGATTGGAAACGTGCTTGAAGCGTGGAGACTGAAAAGCAGGCTACGGGATTAATCCAAGTAAGTAGCTAATAACTATACTGTTAATTCACTTTATGAATTCCCATATAGAATCTCATCTAATTAATAGCAAGATTTTTTTAGGAAATTTTGAAATATCATGCAACAAAATAATAATAATAATCTTTTATGAAATTATAATCTCAACCATAATCTAGATAAAGTAAATGATATGAATTAAGGACTTTTAGGTATCATGTTTAAATTCATGTATACATGAAACTTTAATCTCTTTCAAGGATTAGATGAAATAAATTGTGTGGATTATAAATTGTTGGATTATCACACAAACCCCATGACCTAGATAAGGTAATTTATTTAAATTAAATTTATTGAGATACATCCCCATGATCTATATAATAAAAGAAGTTTTTTAAACTAAAATTTTATTTAGATTAATATACCATGTTGGATTTTTTCCCTTCCATGAATCTTTTTTTTCCATCAAGAACATTACCTTTATCTAAATAAAATATATAAAAGTAATATATCATTTCACTAATTAAATTATAGAATTTTTTTAAAACAAAATTCTGGAATATTAAAAAGAAAAGGAATTTGTTTGGATTAAAAAGTTACATATTTAAAATTTTCCCTTCCATAAAATTAGAACCTCACCCTAACGATCTAAATTAAATATATAGGGTAATGTACCAATACATTATTTAATGGAGAATTTTTAGAAGAATTTCAAAATTTATATATAAAAAAAGGAGAAGAAAATATTCTCAAAAAATTGTAGACTGGCCGAAAGCAGCTCTGTTGCACAGACCCAGCGGGTTTGCACCCGGTTCGAGTGCAGCCCCAGCTGGGTCTATGCAGACCCAACGGGTCTGTACAACCGTGTCTGCACTTGACCCGGGTGCAGACCCGCCCCTCTCTTGGCCAGGCCTAGTGGCTTGGGCCGCCATTGGGCCAGGCCAGTAAAAAAAAAATTTAGTTAAGACCTGCTCTCGGCCAGGCCGAGAGCAGACTTGGACTGGGTTCTGTGGGCCCAGTGAGCCCACAAAGCCTAGAAAAAATAGAAATAAAAATAAATAAAATATATATATATTTAATCTGAGCCCATATTCAGAAGGCCCACAACCAGTCCAGCCCAAATATTGTGGTTCTAACTTGTTTAAACCCGAACTGAATACAAAACAGATCAATTAACTTCTTGAAAAACAATTTTATTGACTAGTCATCCCATCTGTTATTGTTATATTACTCTACTGTTCCATAGTGATACTGTGTGTACTGTTTACTGTTACTGACTACCTAGCGGTAGGGCCTGGTTCAGCGCCAGGCATCTGGGCCGTGGTTCCGGATATGCACGGAACCCACCTAAAACACATATTCTCGTCTTTAACTATCGGTTTTAAATAACCAGACAATAAGAATAGACATACACAGGCATCTTGACAACGTGACTCTATACATGATAGATATTTTTTATTAAATGGTTGTATAGTGTATGTCACTGTGCGTTATTTTGATTCTTATATGCTGGATATTAGTATGTTATGTATACTTGACAATGCATGTATTGTTATATTTTGCATGTTTCTTTCATCCCTCTTTTTATCACTCGCTTAGGTCACTATTGACGACCCTGAGTTTATTTGCTCAGGTTCTGATCCAGGGACTCCACAGGAGCAGGAGTACTTCAAGCACATTGCTGATCTCCAGTAGGCGGATTTGTTTTATTCTCATTATGTGAGAGACTTTATGGTTCTTTTCCCTATTTTATCATGTTGTAATAAGTGGAATCTTTAGTGACATTATGTATTTTGACTTTTTTTCTAGCTGGAATAATTAATAAACCTAATTATTTGAATTAATGTACTGAGGTCGTGTTTGTTTTGAAAATACGTCACGACTCTTGTCACGTACCTCTTTTTATGAATATTACGGCTGCAGGGCGTGACAGACTTCCAGGAGTCTGCCCCTCCTCCTAGAAGAAATACAGATCCTGTAGTAGATTTTACATCTACTGAGTCATTAATCGAACATCTGAGTATCCTTTCAGTACAGATGAAAATTTGTCATAGTGTAAATCTTATGCAATGGTTCCTTTAAGATATCTCATAATTCTCTCTAATGTAGTCTAGTGACGCTCAACAGGATTTGAAGTATATCTGCTCAGCTTGTTTACTGAGTAAGCAATGTTAGGAATAGTATATTTTGTCAAAAATTCTAATGATCTTATTATTTGTGCGTACTCCCTTTGCATTACAGGATGACTTGTATTTTTCTTTATATGCAGGTTAGGATCATATGGAGTGAAAACAGGTAGGTAGTTTGGATCATAGAATTTCTCAAGGATTTTCTCTATGTAATGTGATTGAGATAATACATATTCATCATTGTTCTTCAAGATTTTAGTATTAAGAATTAGATTAGTTTGTCCTAGATCTTTCATATCAAAGTTTTGCGATAGAAAATATTTGATGTCTTTTATGATTTGCATGTCAGAACCAAAAATCAAGATATCATCAACATATAAGCATAGTATCATAATGTTATTTCCATCTACTTTATGATACACACATTTATCAATCTGATTAATATCAATCCATAGGATAATATGATCTCATTAAATTTCATATGTCATTGTTTAGGAGCTTGCTTGAGTCTATATAAATATCTAATAAGCTTACACACTTTATTCTCTTCTCTAGATGTAATAAACCCCATGGGTTGGTCCATGTAGATTTTCTCATCTAAATCTCCATTTAAAAATGTTATTTTAATATTCATTTAGTGTATAATTAGTTTGTGAATTGCAACTAAGACTATGAGTACCCTAATGGTGGTTTTCCTAGCTATTGAAAATAAACATTAAAATAATTTATACCAGATTTCTGGATAAATCCCTTAACGACTAGTTTAACTTTATATTTGTCTACTGTACCATCACGTTTAAGTTTCTTTTTAATACACATTTGCACCCTATGATTTTGCATCCAAGAGGAAGATGAGTAAGCTCCTAAGAGTGATTTTGAACTATACATTATATTTCATTATCTATAGCTTCCTTCTAGAATGGGGAGCATAATGATTTCATTGCATTTTCAAAAGTGGTGAGAGAGTCTTCTAGTAGTAATGCATATAAGTCTTCATAAACTTTTTCTATTCTAATTATCTTACTGCTATGTTCAGATTTAGTTTCTTCTTCTAAATATCTGACTTGACTAGAACTGGGTTAATCTTGAATGGAACTTGAACCTGAATTGTCTTCGGTTACACTTGTATTAGGTCTGATTTTATATGGAAAGATGTTTTCAAAGTAATCGGCATCCCTGACTTCTACTATAGTAATTTTAGCTATGTCACTAATCTCAAAATTGATAATTAGAAACCTAACAACATTGCTATTTGATGCATATCCTATGAATATTTCATCTACTGTCTTTGGACCAATCTTCTTTCTATTATTCTCAGGAATCTTAACCTTTTCTAGGCACCCCCACACTTTCAAGTGATGTAGATTAGGATTTCTACTCTTCCATATTGTATAAGGAGTTTTATCTGAGTTTTTGAAATGTATTCTATTTAGGATATAACAAGCAGTCATGAGGGCTTCCCCCACAAGTTCTCTGGCATACCAGAGTTAATTAACATTGAGTTAACTATATCTATTAGTGTTTTATTCTCTCTCTGCTACATCATTAGATTGAGGAGTAAGCGTAGTCATCTCATGAATAATTTTAACTTCTTCAAAGAATTATTTTAACTCATTAGAAGTGTATTCACCTCCTCTATCTGATCTAAGTATTTTAATTTTCATTTCTAATTGATTCTCAACCTTTGCTTTGTAGATTTTGAATTTATTAATCACTTCATTTGTAGTCTTAATAAGGTAGAAGTATACTTTGAACAGTCATCGATGAAAGTCAAAAAATATTTGTTGCCTCCTCTAGATGTTCTTCGAGAATCATAGACATCACTATGAATGAGTTCTAAAATTTTAGAATCTTCATCAATAGTTTTAAAAGGTTTCTTAGGAAGTTTGGCTTCTACACATATTTCACATTTGTCATTATCTTTGATATTTAGCTTGAGAATCAAATTGAGATGCATCATTCTTTTAATTGAGTTGTAATTCACATGTCCCAAGCATTGATGCCAGGTCATGGAGGTTTCAACATTCAGAGTTATTGGAGGCGAAAGAGTAGAATTTTTGACATTTAATTTAAATAAGCTATCACATAGGAATCTTTTTCCAATAAAGTTTAAATCCTTAATTATTACAACTTTATTTGATTCAAATATAAGCTTATAATTTTGTTGGACTAATAGGCATTCACGAATCAAATTTCTCCTAATTTCGGGTACATGGTGGACATTCTGTAGAGCTAAGGTCTTCTCGGATGTCAGCTTCAAGTTGATTCGGCCTATTCCGAGA
The DNA here is from genome assembly GCA_038442645.1 of Agave tequilana. Taxonomy (NCBI): domain Eukaryota; kingdom Viridiplantae; phylum Streptophyta; class Magnoliopsida; order Asparagales; family Asparagaceae; genus Agave; species Agave tequilana. Next base: position 14,192 of record JAVJIF010016254.1, on the reverse strand, counting down.
ACAGGGGTCACAACGTTGTTCCCTATGGTCACAGTTTCTCTACTGAGACCTAATATGTGAAAAATAATGATAGATCAGAGCAGACATGTATGTTAGCTCTAATATCAATCCACCAATCATTTACCAGTAAGGTCAAGTTCACTTCAGGGATGAAGAGTATTGACCTGCAACCAGTCTCAGTAGAATTGAAAGTCAGCATGTTGACTTGAAATTTGAGTGTCGGAGGTCCTCCCTTCCTAAGTTTGGGTGGCTCAGTCTTCTTGAAGAAGCTGTCCTTGGCTAGATGATTGGTCCAACCACAAACAAAGAAGGCATGCTGTTCATCTCCTTCTTTCTTCTGAAAGTTGAAGGGATTCTTGTTGTGGTGAAAATATTCTCTCTTGAGAGTTTTATTCTAATTTTGGTGAAAAAGGCGCTTCTTATTTTTTAACATGGTTTAGAATCACTATTGGGATTTGATTCTATGTTGTTCACTTTAAACTTTGATTTAAATTTGGCTTTTTCTCTCAACTTATGTTGTTCTTCAATTCTAATTGAGTTAAACATTTGGATGATAGTAGATCTCCTTTGATATGACTAAGTATTTTTGCAAAGTTTGTCCAAGTATCATGTAATTTATCTATGAGGAGAGCAATCTGAATGTCTCATCAATGGTAAATACATTGGTTTTAAGCTGTTGCGCTATGTTCTCAAATTCATGAATTTGTTCGTTCATTGATTTTGAATATACAACTTGAATTTGTTAAAATCGAATGCAAAAAATTTAAATCTTTTTATAGCTCTATCATCTAGGTCATATTTCTTTTCTACTATATCCCAAAGAATTTTAGGACTAGTGATGAAGTAGTAGATATCATATAGTCTATCAGATAGTGCTCCTAAAATTCTACGTAGACAATGATACTAAATCTCTGAGGAGTTTTAGGAGTAGGATATGTTTTGTAGTTGAGCTCTGCCTAGTAGTTGGTCTAAAAGAAGATGGATGATCATTTTCAATGGCTGTTATTAAATTTAGTGTTGTTAACCAGAATCTCATCTGGTTTTGCCAACGGCGGAAGTTGTTGCCATCAAACTTTTCTGACTTTGCCGAGAGAATCTCACTTGTAGTCATTATCTGATGATCGATAAATATTTTGTTATTATAATGCTACAAACATATAGTCCAAGGTTTATCTAGAAAGAAGGCATAATTGGCATGCTCAAAATTAGCAGTACAAGATTGATAGTATGAACAATTATTTTAAAGAAATTTGATAGCATAAGCATGAAAATACTTTCCAGATACGCCTTACGTGAAGGATTTGGGGCACCATCCCAAAAGACTAGCCTTCTAGGTGGAGTTATTCAACTTTTTATATAACCAACATCATCCCCATGTCTAGCTGATAAGGGAATATTTGTTAGACCCAACAATCTCCCTCGAACAAAGAGTCTCTCTGCAAGCTCAACTTTCATCACAATGGAAGACAAACGCTCGATCGAGATCCAACTCTTTAGTGTGCGCGACAGACACGCCTTACGTGAAGCACCAACTGCAAGCGATCACTCCTCTATATCGTGTGGGAGGCATCACACCCATTGTAAAGAAGCACCACTACCAAAATATCTCGCGGAGCCAAATTGCTTTACAAGAGCCTATTATTACGCCTTCTTGTGCTAAATTGGGGGGGCAGCAATATCGAACATCACCCACATATTCGACTAAGTTCGTGGCATGGCTCTGATACAAATTGTGTTCGCTCAAAGGCCTTTCACCTTAGTTTTGATGATGACTAACTTATAAAGGTTAGTTTGCTAGTGATCTTGTGTTTAATAAGTTTTAGATATTGATCAAGATCTTAGTAGAGATTTGACTTCAACAAGAGATTCATAGTCAAAGTATTGAAGCAAACAAGTGATGATTCGAGAGCTCATGCGTCAAGATCGCATCTAGCACTCTGTTGGAGTCAAGCTCTTTGGATCGTGTTTAGATCAAGTCGACTTGGAGAAAGAATTCTACAAGAAGACTTCGGTTTGTTTAGTTTAGTTTTTTTTAGGTCTGTGTACAAATTGATTATTTTTGATATGTTCAAGTTCACACACACACAAGTTAAAATAGTTTTTGTTTTCGATTTAACCGGTTTGAAATTTCAAGAACATATCTTTTGATTTCATGAATAGATTTCATCTAAAGTAGTTTACATGGATAATATGTATAGTGGATTCATCCATATACATTGTTTGGTTCATAATGTTTAGAAACTTACTTTGATGTATCTAGTCATGATTTCAAGTTTGTTTTGTTTTTAACAAAACTTAGTTTTGGATTTAATGTCAAAACATCAATATATCTCTTATATGTGTGTTGGATTCTATCCATATACACTATGCTTTAAATGTATTTAAATATCATGTTTTTGTATTTAAACAAGTTTATAGAAAAACTGTATTTTTCCTTAGAAGTTTGATTTTTAGAAAATACCATTTATGTTTAAAGCTAATATTTTTATATCACAAAAATAGTTCAAATTGTTTAAAATATATGTTGAATTTTAGTCACACATATTTGTACTTCAGATATATACAAGAACTTATTTTTGTGAATTTTATAGAGTTTTATAGGATTTTATGGGTATTTAAAAGAAACCAAGTTTCCTTAAAACCCAGCCTGAGTCCACTGGCGGTCTACCGATCGTCGACCGGACCAGATCTCGATCGACTGGGCAGTCGACCGATGTGCATAGGATGTGCACAAGGCTCTGGCCATTGGGCCGGTCGACCGTGCGGTCAGAAATATGACCGATAACCCTAACGGTCAGAAATATGACCGTTGGTTGATCGATCGACAGGCCATTCTGGGCCTATTTTGGATCCCAACAGTTATATTCTGGATCCCCTATAAATATGGGTTCCTTTGGTCAGTTTTCACCAAGATTTTTAAGGGTTTTCAATAAGTTTTAAAAGAAGTTTTTATGTTACAAATCTCTTATCTTTTATTCGTTTAAAAGTTTTTGGAAAATCAAAAAAAAACCAATATTTGAGAATTCTAGTTTGTTCTTCATTTCTTTATCGATCAAGAAGCTTTTCCCAAGAGTTTTTCTTTGTTGTTTCTTTTCAAAATACTTTATTTTTCTCACATTTGAGTTTCCAATTCTAAATTCATCTTTAGGATCTTTGTTTGTGAGAAAAATTGTTTGTGATCTTTCATGATCACCAAGAGAGATTGTTTGTGATCTTTGGATCACCAAGTGTATTTTTCTTTGCTTTGTGTTTGGTTTAGTGCCCACCTCTTGTGTAGAGGTTTTTATTGAGAGAGGAGTTGTATACTCCCAGTGTAGAGCTGTAATTCCTCGGTGGAAGTCCCTTTATGGAAGGTCCTGTGTGAATATAGTGGAAATCCTTCTGTGTGAAGGCGAGGATGTAGAGCAGTAACTCGAACCTCAAAATATATCTTTGTGTTTGCGTTTGATCCAATATCTCTCAACTCATCTCTCTTATATCTTGCGTTGCTTTACATTGCTCATATTCATATACATGCTTGATATTGTTTGTGTGTCCACACTAGTGTTGAACCAAGAGAGTTTCTAATAGCACCTCAACTCTTAATTTAGAGAAATCTGGAGGAGTAGTTCCAGAGCCCTTCACGAGAAATTCGTGCTCACTCTTGGTTACACATAGTGTATTAGAATTAAGTTTTTAATTCCGCATCATTTGTCCTAGATTAGCTACTACACTTATTCACCCCCTCTAGGTGCACTTTCAATTGGTATCAGAGTCTCCAGTCCTGATATTCGGTTTAACCACCAAGGATTGTGATCTTGAATTGTTAATCTAGATTTGCATTGCACACATATTAGTTTACACTCATGGATTATCTTGCACCTCCCATGTATGATGTTTCTAACATCGATATGTGAAAGTTTAAGATGAGTGCTTATTTAAAAATCCAAGGATTGCATGTCTACCTTGCCACTACCAAGAAATCATATTTTGATAATGACAAGTATTTAGGGGCTAATACACAAGCCTTAGATGCATTAAAGCATATACTAAGTAAAGATCATTTATATTTGATTTCTCATTGTGATTTTGCTTTTGGAGTGTGGAATGCATTGACTTCTCCGAAGGAACAAAAAATAAACGTTTTGAAGAAGAAATCTAGTGGAGATGAGCCTGACCAAGCTTGATTCATGGTCCAAGGGATTGACTCCCTTGAGGTAAACTCAGACACTTAACTAGATGATAGTACTAGTTCTTCATGTGATAAAAAAATTTGGATGCACATGCTTTAAATGAAGAACTATCCATGTTTGTGAAAACTTGCTTTTAAAATACAAACTTTTGAAAAGCAAGAGTTTTGAACTAAAAGAAGAAAATAAAAACATGTTTTCAAAACTTAATGTGGTTTGCAAGAAAGGGTTGAGATTTCAAGTGAAAGGGATTCCTTGAAAACCCAACTTGACCTTGTTCTGAAAGAAAATGAAATCTTGAAAAATAAAAATATTTTGATGATGTTTTGAAGAAAAATGAGGTTTTATCTTCAAAACTTGATTTTGTTTTAAAAGAGAATAATGTTTTGAAAAATAAAATTGCTTTAATTTCAAAAGATCTAGATTTGGTTTCAAATGAAAATATTTCTTTGAAAAATGATTTGACTTGCCATTCTTGTCATGATTCCATTGTTATACCTTCTATTGATAAGAATGCTCATGCTCTACTTCTTCTTCAATAATTGAAAATGATATTTGCATGCTGAAGAAAACTGCAGATTGTTTGGGCTCTACTTTGAGCCATTGTGCCATGGATCACAAAAGATTAGAATCCATGTTTCGTAGAAAACATGCTCCACTTATGCATGCACGCCATTCACGGTATACACATGCTCATCATGCTCACACACATGATTTTATGTATGCTCATGTGTACACTTGTACACATTGTGGACGTACGGGTCACGTTGCAAAATTTTGTTATGATAGAATAAATATTTAAATTTTACAAATAAGTTTGTTTGGGTTAGGAAAGGTACTAACCTCCTTGGACCTAAAAAGAAAGTATGGATACCAAAGGCAACCCTTTTTTATTTGTTGTAGGTGTGGGTACTTACACGATGTGAGAGTGTTGGTGTCTTGATGGTGGATGTGTTCGAGCTATATGAACACATTTTATGGATGCATCACTTTCAAGAATGTTTGGTGGGAGGACCACCATGGTTTAGAGAAATAGAGATTAGCCCTACCAGTGTTCGTAACTATCTCTATCCTCCTTATTTTTGTATTAATATTCTTAGCATATGTCATGTTTCTAATGTTCGTATGTTAAATGCAATGTTATTAGACATGTGATATACATAAATAGTCTTTGAGATACACCCATATTTATATGAACTTATATCATTGTGTTCTCACTTTAGTTTAGCTATTGTGTATATCCTAGTTTTAAAACACGTGCATTTAACCTAATGATCATATTTGTTATGTTTTTGCACTTCATGTTTTGACTATATGTTTAGATGTCACTTTCATTAAAACTTGTGTTATACTTGTACAACTAGTGAGCCACATTTTATTATTATATGTTTGTGCTTATTACTCATTTGTACCCATTAGATGTACTTGTTGAAAATCACCTAGAGGGGGATGAATAGGTGATGATGCTAATCAAAGAGCAATTTAAAAAATATGATGCAAATGTAATGCAACAATCTCCCAAACAAGACTAAGAGCCGAATTCCCTATTAAGGGCTCTGAACTCCTTCCTCCGGCTTCCTCGTAAAATGAGTTAGAGGTGCGCAATGCAACCTTGTTGTATGGGATAATGATTAACAATATGAATGAAAATGAATATGGCAATGACAATCTCAAGCAATAAGTAATGACAAGGAAAAGTAAACCAATTGCAAATACAAAGATATGTTATCGAGGTTCGAGCACCCAGCTCTACTCCCCGCCTTCCCCAGAAGGATTCTAGCTACTTTCACTATCACAAAGATCACAAATACAATGGAGTACCCAACTCCACAATCTCAAGTACAAGAAATTTCTGAGTAGTCAAAAGACCACAAACTCTCTCTTTCAATTGTCTCTTCCCTTACAAAAGGTCCTTAGAGAACAATGAGTAGGAATGAAGCTCTTGTGTGTAAAGAGAAAAGAAAAAGAAATCAGAGAATTCTTGAAAACACTTCAGAAAATGAGAGAGAATATCAGCACAAAAACCAAGAAACCAAGCTCTTTTGAATGCCTTAAACTTTTGAATTTTTCTTGTAATAATTAGGTGAACCAATCTCTCCCCAAACACCCCTATTTATAGGAGAGGGCTAGGGTTAGAAGATAAAACATTTTTAAGGCTAATCAGAATGTATTAAACCCAAAACAAGTCATTTAAACTCACTTAAGTGAGAAAAGACAAAAATAAACAGCTCAGAAAAAAATGCCCGTTACTGTTCAAACGGCTCTGTCGGTCGACCGGTCGGTCGACCGCAAGTTCAAAAATGTGACCGTTGCAGGCTAGCGGTCGACCGCCCGGTCGACCCAATCTAACCGAGAGCAAAGTTGCTTACAGTCGGTCGACCGGTCGGTCGACCGATACAACGTGCACACAGATATGTGCACAGCCAGAGCCACGGTCGACTGGGACGGTCGACCGGCCAACCTGTCATAGGTCCGGTCGACCGTTCGGTCGACTGGCTCAGGTCAAAAATCAGGATTTTGAAGAGAAAATAAAAGGGGATTTTGATTTTGATAAAAATAGTTTTGAACATAGATTTGTATAAAACACAAATATATATCTGTAGGCCAAATCTTGTAAACAAAATGTTTTTGTATAAATTATAAGAAAACATTTTGGAATAAACATGTGCGCAAAAACGTGTGTGATAGAGCTTCAAACCTATCCACTATTCTGTAACAAACTATAAAACTAAAAATACAATGATTAAATACTCTTTGAGCAATCTTCAAGTCTTTGAGCCATCCAATGCCTTACTTGTGCCTTCTCTTCTATGATTCTTCCTTGATTGTGCAATTTGCCTTCCTTGCTATGTGAAACTTAGAAGTTCTTGCAAAAGCTAAGCCAATGGTCTCCAAACATGGTACAAAACCTGAAACTTATCTTGAACAAATTCATTAGTACCAAATAGCTCTTATTTGGTTTGTCATCATCAAAACACAAAACAAGAGAGTGTAACCTCTTGGGCCAACAATCTCCCCCTTTTTGATGATGACAAAACAAATAGGCTATAGACAAAAATATGGGGGAGGAGAAGACTCCCCTCAAATTATGCTATATTTATGCTATATGAAAAAACACAAGAATTTATTAAAAACACAAAAACATACTCTTGATGCCAATTGAAACCAAATTGAAACAATACCAATAAACACAAAATACAAGAGTTCTCAATTCATAAAACACAAGACTCATAACAAAAACACCTCATAACAAAAACACATAAAACCAAAACATATAAATTCATATGGAACCAAGACCAAATGAACTTATTTTTGTCCCATGTAAACTTATTCTCCCCCTTTTTGTCATACATCAAAAAGGGTTATGAAAAACATGTTTAATCAATAACACAAACATTAAGTTCTCCACAAATAAACGAAAATCTAGCAAAATCAAGTGGTTTAGTGAAAATATCGGCTAGTTGTAAATCCGTGGAAACATAATCAATATCTATATCTCCTTTCTCAAAATGATCTCTAAGAAAGTGATATCTAATCTCAATGTGCTTGGTCTTACTATGTTGATTTGCATTCTTAGTCATGTGTATAGTACTAGTATTATCACAAAATATTTTTATATGATCAAAATGCAAATCAAAATCAAGGAGAGTATGTTTCATCCAAAGGACTTGTGCACAACAAGCCCCTGCGGCAACATACTCCGCCTCGGCGGTTGAGAGTGCTACGAAATTGTTTCCTAGAGGACCATGAAACAAGACAATTACCAAGAAATTGACATGTCCCACTAGTACTCTTTCTATCAACTCTACAACCCGCAAAGTCGGCATCCGAATAACTCGTCATTGAGAAATCTCCGGTTTTCGGATACCATAGACCCATCCCAATAGTGCCCTTAATATAACGAATAATGCGTTTTACCGCAATAAGATGGGACTCTTTAGGACACGATTGAAATCTAGCACAAAGACACACACTAAACATGATGTCCGGCCTACTTGCCGTTAAATATAAAAGACTTCCTATCATGCTTCTATATAATTTAATATCAACATTTTTACCTTGGTCATCTTTATCAAGCTTGGTTGTAGTTGCCATGGGAGTGTTGCAAGTCTTTGAGCCTTCAAGTCCAAACTTCTTTACAAGTTCCTTTGCGTATTTGGCTTGACTTATGAACGTCCCGTTTTGCAATTGCTTGATTTGGAGTCCAAGGAAGAAATTGAGCTCACCCATTGAAGACATTTCAAACTCAAGTTGCATTACCTTTTCAAAATCCTTGCACAAAAGCTCATTAGTAGAACCAAAAATTATATCATCAACATAAATTTGCACAATTAATATATCATTATCAACATGCTTAGTGAATAGAGTAGTGTCTACTTTGCCTTTAATAAAATTATTTGAAATGAGAAAACTAGAAAGCCTTTCGTACTAAGCTCTTGAAGCTTGTTTCAATCCATACAAAGCTTTATCAAGTTTAAAAACAAAATCGGGATGAACATGATCAATAAAACCGGGAGGTTGAGAAACATAAACTTCTTCATTAATAAAACCATTCAAAAATGCACTTTTCACATCCATTTGAAAAAGTTTAAAATTTTTGAAAGATGCAAAAGCTAGTGTCATCCGTATGGCTTCAAGCCGTGCTACGGGTGCAAAGGTCTCCTCAAAGTCAATTCCTTCAACTTGAGTGTAACCTTGGGCCACTAACCTAGCTTTATTCCTAATGACATTTCCGGACTCATCCATCTTGTTTCTAAAGATCCACTTAGTACCAATTATTGGTCTATCGTGGGGTTTAGGAACAAGGTGCCAAACTTGGTTGCGCTCAAATTGATTGAGTTCCTCTTGCATGGCAAGCAACCAATATGGGTCCGTCTCGGCTTCGAGAATGCCTTTGGGTTCAAAATGAGAAATGAAAGCAAAGTTACCACATAGGTCATGGAGTTTGGAGCGCGTTGTGACTCCTTTAGATGCATCACCCAAGATGAGCTCCTTAGGATGATTTGTAGCGTATCTCCAAGCTTTAGGAAGCGGTTGAGAGCTTTCCTCTTTATCCTCTTGAACATCACCAATAGATTCTTGCTTATCTTCTTGAGCGGGTGAGTCCTTCAAGGATAGTCTCTCCATGTCTTCACCTAATGGTTCAATCTCTACAACATTCTCAACAACCACATTAGATTCTTCAAATTTAACATGCATGGATTCTTCAATGGTACGAGAAGATCTAATGAATACTCTATAAGCTTTACTAGTTGTAGAATATCCAACAAAAATTGCTTCATAAGCCTTAGCATCAAATTTGCCCAAATTCTCTTTAGTATTTAAAACAAAACACTTGCATCCAAAAACTTTGAAATAAGCAACATTAGGGTTTCTAGAGTGATACATTTCAAAAGATGTTTTGGAAGAATTTTTACACAAATAAATACGGTTAGATATATAGCATGCGGTGTTTACGGCCTCGGCCCATAGATATTGAGGGAGGTCAAATTCACTAATCATTGTCCTAGCCATCTCTTGAAGTGTTCTATTTTTCCTTTCTACAACTCCATTTTGTTGTGGAGTTCTAGGACAAGACATTTCATGCTTAATTCCCTTTTCATCACAATAAGTCATGAAGAGTTGGTTTACAAACTCACCACCTCTATCACTTCTTATTTTCAAAATCGGAAAACCTTTTTCTTTTTCAACCCTTTTTCGAAAAATCTTAAAATGAGAAAAGGTTTGATCTTTGTGTTCCAAAAGAAAACCCAAGTGAAACGGGAAAAATCATCAACCAAAACATATGCATATCTACTACCATTTAAACTCTTAGTTTTAGTAGGTCCAAAAAGATCCATATGAATTAATTCTAAAGGCCTAGTTGACATGATATCCTTGATTGGTTTGAAGGAAGACTTGGTTTGTTTCCCAAGTTGGCACGCACCACAAATGCGGTCTTTCTCAAACTTCAAGCAAGGTATACCTTTCACCAATTCCTTTGAATTAATCCTAGAAAGATGGTCAAAAGATGCATGTCCTAATCTTCTATGCCAAAGCCAAGAATTTTCATCAAAAGCATTTAAGCATTTAGTAGAACACTCAACATTAAGCATGTCAATGATATAAACATTATCATCACGAAAACCGGTGAGAATACAATCATTTGTTTTAATATCAAAAATCTTACAAGAACAATCATCAAAAACAACTTTAAGTCCACGATCACAAAATGACTAATGCTAAGCAAATTATGTTTCAAACCTTCAACTAAAACAACATTCTCAATAATAGGAGATGCACCAATTTGAATGTTACCTATACCGATGATAGTTCCTTTGGAGTCATCCCCGAAGGTGACGGAGCCACCTTCCATGTACCTTGATAGGGTTGTAAAGTTGTTGATATCCCACGTCATGTGTCTTGAACAACCACTATCAAGGTACCACCGCTCCCTACGTCTTGGAGCCTTGGTGTGTACCTACATCAAACAATTTAGGACTTGATTTTGGTACCCACATTTTCTTGGGTCCTTGAGGGTTAGAGCCATGAACCCAAACAAGATTATTGGATCTATTTAATTGATCATAACAAAACTTAGCTAAATGTCCATTTTACCACAATATGTGCATCTATATACTCTACCATATTTAAAAGCATAATGGGTGTGTGATTTGTGAGCATGAGCTTTGTGAGCATGAACATGAGAAGTGTTAGGTGTAGTGTGAGCATGAGGAATCTTAGCATGCGATGTGTGCTTTTTAGAAAATTTTTCCTCAAGTTTCTTAGTGTTAAAAGCACAATCTTTCAAAACCTTTTCAAAATCAACCATTTTAGTTTTTAAAGAGGAAATTTCTTTTTCATCAACAATAGGAGATTTTCCCTTACAAGAAACCTTGTAGGCATTAAACTCATTTTGAATAGAAGTGAGATTAGAAGAAATGTCATCCTTTTCTTTAGAAACCATAGCAAGTTGATTTTTGAGAAAAGCAACTTCTTTTGCAATTTAAAGCATTCAATTTTCTTGTTATCATAAGTTTCAGAAAGTTCAACAAAAGCATGTACAAGAACTTCCTTACTTAATTCATCATCTTCATCATCAAGGGGTTGAGGGGTTACCTTAGGTGTGTTTGCCATGAAACACATAGTTGCTACATCCGCCTCTTCCTCGGACTCGCTTTCCGAATCCCAAGTTGCCTTGTACGCTTTCTTTTCTTCCGATTTCTTTGGCTTGAAGGAGGAGGTCATCTTCTTCTTGAACTCCGGGCAATCCGCCATGATGTGTCCGGGCATTCGGCAATTGTAGCATATAATTTTCCTCTCCTCTTTGCCTTCAAATTTTCTCCGGAAGTTGAGCTTGTTTCTCCGGTACATCCTTTTGACATTTCGCACAAGGAGGGAGAGCTCCTCATCTTCTTCTTCATCTTCTTCATCGTCTTCAAGAGTGGATGAAGACTTGAAAGCTATGGACTTCTTCTTTGTTGGAGCGGCCTCTTCTCTTGCTTTCTTCTCCATCTCATGGGTCTTTAGGTTCCCAATGAGACTAATGATGTCCATCTCATCTTTGTCGTTCAATTCCTTCAAGGTGGTGGCCTTTATCTCCCAAGATGGAGGAAGAGCCCGAATCACTTTGCGCACCTTTTGATCGTTGGAGATGACGTCACCTAAGGAAGAAAGACCATTGGTGATTTTAGTGAATCTAGTAATCATACAATCAATAGATTCATCATCAAGCATTTAAATGATTCATATTGAGACCTCAAGAGATCTATCTTAGCTCTCTTGACTTGTGAAGTCCCTTCATGTGTGACCAATAAGTGTTGCCAAATCTCATAGGCGGATTGGCAATGAATTACCCGTGTAAGGTCATCCTCATTCAAGGCGGTTAAAAGGGAGTTTTGGGCCTTGGAGTTAGCCTCATATTCTCTAAAGTTGAAGTCAGTCCATGTGCTCTCATCACTATCGGGTGCTACATAGGGTTTGGTCAAGGACTTAGCCACTAAACTACCTAATGATTGCAAAAAGATAGTCATCCTAACCTTCCAAATAGGGAAGTTGAGTCCATCAAATTTAGGTGGGGATTTAATGTTATCGGCCATGTTTACTAGTGATGAATGAATGAAATGAGAAATGTTGATTAGCAAATTTTAAGGATCTCTCTATGGATGTTAAGCCAAAACCTAGAGTCCAAGCTCTGATACCAATTGAAAATCACCTAGAGGGGGGGTGAATAGGTGATGATGCTAATCAAAGAGCAATTTAAAAAATATGATGCAAATGTAATGCAACAATCTCCCAAAACAAGACTAAGAGCCGAATTCCCTATTAAGGGCTCTGAACTCCTTCCTCCGGCTTCCTCGTAAAATGAGTTAGAGGTGCGCAATGCAACCTTGTTGTATGGGATAATGATTGACAATATGAATGAAAATGAATATGGCAATGACAATCTCAAGCAATAAGTAATGACAAGGAAAAGTAAACCAATCGCAAACACAAAGATATGTTATCGAGGTTCAAGCACCCAGCTCTACTCCCCGCCTTCCCCAGAAGGATTCTAGCTACTTCCACTATCACAAAGATCACAAATACAATGGAGTACCCAACTCCACAATCTCAAGTACAAGAAATTTCTGAGTAGTCAAAAGACCACAAACTCTCTCTTTCAATTGTCTCTTCCCTTACAAAAGGTCCTTAGAGAACAATGAGTAGGAATGAAGCTCTTGTGTGTAAAGAGAAAAGAAAATGAAATCAGAGAATTCCTGAAAACACTTCAGAAAATGAGAGAGAATATCAGCACAAAAACCAAGAAACCAAGCTCTTTTGAATGCCTTAAACTTTTGAATTTTTCTTGTAATAATTAGGTGAACCAATCTCTCCCCAAACACCCCTATTTATAGGAGAGGGCTAGGGTTAGAAGATAAAACATTTTTAAGGCTAATCAGAATGTATTAAACCCAAAACAAGTCATTTAAACTCACTTAAGTGAGAAAAAGACAAAAATAAACAGCTCAGAAAAAAATGCCCGTTACTGTTCAAACGGCTCTGTCGGTCGACCGCAAGTTCAAAAATGTGACCGTTGCAGGCCAGCGATCGACCGCCCGGTCGACCCAATCTAACCGAGAGCAAAGTTGCTTACAGTCGGTCGACCGGTCGGTCGACCGATACAACGTGCACACAGATATGTGCACAGCCAGAGCCACGGTCGACTGGGACGGTCGACCGGCCAACCTGTCATAGGTCCGGTCGACCGTTCGGTCGACTGGCTCAGGTCAAAAATCAGGATTTTGAAGAGAAAATAAAAGGGGATTTTGATTTTGATAAAAATAGTTTTGAACATAGATTTGTATAAAACACAAATATATATCTGTAGGCCAAATCTTGTAAACAAAATGTTTTTGTATAAATTATAAGAAAACATTTTGGAATAAACATGTGCGCAAAAACGTGTGTGATAGAGCTTCAAACCTATCCACTATTCTGTAACAAACTATAAAACTAAAAATACAATGATTAAATACTCTTTGAGCAATCTTCAAGTCTTTGAGCCATCCAATGCCTTGCTTGTGCCTTCTCTTCTATGATTCTTCCTTGATTGTGCAATTTGCCTTCCTTGCTATGTGAAACTTAGAAGTTCTTGCAAAAGCTAAGCCAATGGTCTCCAAACATGGTACAAAACCTGAAACTTATCTTGAACAAATTCATTAGTACCAAATAGCTCTTATTTGGTTTGTCATCATCAAAACACAAAACAAGAGAGTGTAACCTCTTGGGCCAACACTTGTATAACCTTATTTTGATGATTCTTGCATCTTAACTTGTATTCCCTATGTTTGTGCATGTTTTCATAAAAAATGTGTTTAGCTTCATGTATATATCAATTTGTCTATAACTAATAGATATACATGTATATCCTAGAGTCATTTGCTTTCATGCAAAATTCTAATATGGACTCGTTGATGTTTGGGATATGTATGTATACTTTTAGTTTCGACAAAATATACATATACCTTGAAGCTTGTTTAATTTTGATGATTTTCATTTTTT
>JAVJIF010016253.1:0-69622 GCA_038442645.1 Agave tequilana | reverse complement strand
TTAGAACCTTGGTTACAGTTAACATTCAAAAATTATTCTATATTGTTTTTGAGGATAAATACACATGATGAATACCAACATTAACTCTTTTTATTCTATAGTAAGTTAACTTGTGACTATTATTAGAATTTTAGAGGAAAAGATTTGAGAGAGTTCATAATTTTTTCTCAGTATTTCTTATTTTATAGGCAATTACGAATATATCTCATAATACGAGTAGAACTTCTAATAATTTAGAAACTAATAACTTGAAAATTTCTAATAACATAAAGATGCCCGTTAAGTTGTTAGTATTTGGGTTATTGGGTTATTACCTATATTTACCCATTAACCCTCCTTGTCTTGTATATATATCTTGTGACTCTCGTTTATCTAATATACAATCATCTTTTAGGGTTTTCTATTACTCTACATGGTATCAGAGCAAAACAAACCCTAACCCTCAAACTTCTCCCTTGAAGTGCCGCCATCTCCTCCACCTCCCTCAAGTGCCGCATCTCGTAAAAAAAGTCAAGATCAAGTGCCGCCTTCTCCTAAACATCACCAACCATTGCTGCCACACCAAGGTCAAGTGCCACATCTCATTAAAAAGTCAAGATCAAGTGTCGTCACACCCTCTTCAAGTGCCGCATCACCCTACCATCATCTCCTCCACTCCATCAAGTGCCACCCCTCTTTTTTCATCTCCAAAAGTGTCGCTATCTCCCTCGAGTACCGCGTCTCATTAAAAATCAGATATTTACATCTGATCTGGCTATTTGGATGCTCTACAAGACTTCTCTGGTGAGATCTAATCTGTTTACTACTCAAAGATCAGATTTTTTACATATGATCTAACTATTTCAGGCTGAGATATTATTTTCTTGATGCAATTCTAACTGTTTATGTCTCTATCCGTAGCTAAGTTGCTTGTTTCTCTTGCTTACTGGTTATTTTCTGCTACTACTTCTGATTTCTAATTATCTATCTACTAGCTACTATGTCTGAGATTACAAGTTCCTCCTCCACTATGATTTCCTCTCCGATGGTTGAAACTTCTATTACCAAGACAATGTTGGGACTACGGTAAAATTGAATGGATCCAACTATTTGTTATGGACGTAAGCGTTCCGTATATTCATTAGCGCTCAAAACAAATTGGCTCACCTCTTTCAAGATCCACCTGCTACTTCAAATCCTACTTATATGACCGACTTACTGGAGATTATTCTGTAATGACATGACTTCTCAATAGTCTGGAGGAGAAGATTAGTGGTAATGACACGTTCTTGACTACTGTTAAGGACATGTGAGATACACTGAAGGTGATGTATGACAATGAGAAGAATTTCTTGAGGGTGTTTGAGATCTATGAGCGGATGTTTGAGCTCAAACAGGGAGACAGATCTGTGTCTGAGTTTGATGGCGAACTCAAAGGTCTTATTGATGAGTTAGATATGTGTCAACCTGTTGTTACTGATGTGGCAACACTGGGGGGGGTACCGTCAGGATCTCGTAGTGTCAAAGTTTCTATTTGGTCTGAGCCCTTCACTACGATGCCAGGTGCGGGGTTAAATTTTGGGAGGAGATAGTATTTTCACGTTAACTGCCACCTTATCGAGAGTTATGCCAGTATCTACTAGAGTTGATGTTTCCTCTGCATCATCCATTGAGTAGTCTGCCGTGATTTCTGAGCGTGGCAGAGGACATGATCGTGGTCGTGATTTTGGAGGACGAGGATGTGGATTTATTGGAGCTGGACGTGGCTCGTATGGAGGCAGATAGAGTGCCTTTGAGAAAGGACCCTGGCAATGCAGGCATTGTGAATGCAGTAATCAAATCTCCGAGAAGTGCTGGGAGAAATTTGGTCGACCTGAGTGGGTACAGCTATCTGAGTCTGATTCTTCTGCTCCATGTAGCACTCCTCAGGACTATTCATTCACTTCACTCTTCCTGAATCTTCCACTATTGTACTGACATAGGAGGAGTATGATCGACTTAGACAGTTAGAGTTCTCTCAGAATAATCTTTCAGCAACTCATGCATTCGTTTTAGGTATGCACACATATATTACCTCTCCTCAAAAGCCCTGGATATTAGACTCTGGAGTCTTATCCCACATGACAGATATTACACATAAGTTTGTTTCCTTATACATGTTCACTGCCTACTCCTCTGTTAAAATTGTTAATTGTATCAGTTCACCTGTACTAAGCAATTGGGTAGATCAGGCTACTCTATCTTTGACCCTCCTGATGTCCTTTATGTTTCACGATTTCCTATTAGCATCTTGTCTATCAGTCAGCTTACTAAATAAAATAACTATAAAATAATATCTTTCCTTCTCATTGTGTATTTTAGGACCTGTCAACTCGGAGGAGGATTGGTTCGAGGCATGAGGGAGGAGGCATATATTATTTGGACGATCGAGTGACCCCTACGGGCTTGGTTGCAGATGAGCCTGATCCGATTTTACTGTGGCACTGTCACTTGGGTCACCCTTAGGTATAAAAAATGTGGTCAGTTATTTCTATTGAGCCCTATATTTCTTCTTTAAGTTGTAAGTCTTGTGAGTTAGGTAAACATCATCGTGCTACCTTTTAAAGTCGAGTCAATAGTCGTAATAGTTCTGCTTTTGAGTTGGTCTATTCTGATATTTGGGATCCTAGTCGTGTGCCCTTTATTAAGGGTTTTAAATATTTTCTGCTCTTTGTTGATGATTTCTCTCGCATGACGTAGTTGTATCTCCTAAAAGAGAGGTCAGAAGTGTCCAATGTAATTGAGTTTTTTCTTAATGAAATATAAAATCAGTTTTCTACTTTCATTCGTGTGCTTCGTACTGGCAATGCCTTGGAGTATGTAAAAAAAGATGTCTCTAGTTTTTGTTCCAAAAATGAAATTATTCATCAGACTTCTTGTTCTCATCCAACTCAACAAAATAGAGTTGTTGAAAGAAAACATACACATATTCTAGATGTTGCTAGAATTTTAATAATCTATATAAGTGTTCCAAAATATTTATAGTCTGATCCTGTGTTAAGTGCTTGTTATCTAATTAATAGGATGGCTTTTTCTGTTCTCAATAAAAGTTCTCCATTTTCTTGTTTCTATGCTAGCAAAATCCCCTTCTCTGTGACTCCCCGTGTTTTTGGATGCACTTATTTTGTTCAAGACTTGTCTCCTGAGTTAGATAAGCTATCTCTTAGATCTATAAAATGTATCTTCGTTGGGTATTCTATAACACAAAAAGGATATCGGTGCTATAATCCCTCCACCAGGATGTATCTGCTGAAGTCACATTCTTTGGGTCTGTTCCATATTTCTCTACACGGTTCCTGTCACCATATCTGAGATTGTTCCTTCTTCACTATCTGTGCCATTGCCTACACCTACTTCTACTGTTGTTTCGCCAGTGCCGCCAGCAGAAACTACAAATCCATATGAATCAAAGCCAGTTTAGGATTTCAGACATGTCTACACTCAGTCTATACTCATCACCTAAAGGTTCCTGCATTCGAACCAATTCTGACTAACCTTCTCCGGTAGACGTTCTTTCTCCATCATAAGCTTCTCCCTCTGATCTTAATATTCCTATTGCTCTTCAAAAAGGTAAATGATCTTGTACTGATCACTCTATTTTGAATTTCGTCTCTTATGATCACCTAAACCCCACTTTTTACCAGTTTGCTCTCTCTATTTGTCTTCTGAGTTTATACCTAGGTCTTATACAGAGGCTTTATTGGTACCCGCCTGAAAACAGGGTATGGATGAGATGGAAGCTCTTGCTTCTAGAGAAACTTGAGAGTTGGTTTCAGCACCAACAGATGTGGTGGGTGTTGGTTATCGCTGGGTCTTTGCTTTAAAGTATCGCCCAGATGAATATGTGGATAGATATAAGGTCAGGCTCGTGGCCAAGGGTTATACTCAGACATATAGCATCGATTATTTTGAGATGGTCTCGCTAGTTGCCAAGATGAATTCTATCAGGATTCTGTTCTCCATTGTTGTTAACTTGTCATAACTATTGTTTCAGATGGATGTCAAGAACGCCTTCTTATATGAGGATCTTTAGAAGAAAGTTTATATGGAGCAACCTCTAGGTTATGTTGCTTAGGGGTGACTACAATCTGTCGTCTAAAGAAGGCTATATATGGACTCAAGCAAAATCCAAGGGCGTGGTTTGAGAATTTCAGTCTTATCATTTCTGGTATTGACTTTCGCCAATATCATTCAGATCACTCTGTCTTCGTTCGACGCACAAGGTCTGACATTGTAGTCTGGTTGTTTATGTTGATGTCATTTTGCTGATCGGTAGTGACTCAGCTGGAATAATGGAGAATAAAATGTATCTCAAGCGTCATTTTGTGATCAAGGACAAGGGACGTCCAAAATACTTCCTGAGAATTAAAATTGTACATCAAAAACACAGTGTACTTTCTTAGCGAAAGTATGCTCTAGACCTTCTGAAGGAAAAGGATTTTTGGGATGCAAGCCTTCTAATACACCAATGAAAGCCAATGTGTATTTGTGGTTTGATGACAGTCATACACTTGATGATTCAGGGAGATATAAGAGATTGATTGAAAGCTGATTTATCTTACGATGATTAGGCCAGATATAACTTTTATTATAGGAGTTCTGAGTAGATTCACACATCAGCCCAGAGAGACCCATTGGTTAGCTGTGATGAGGGTTCTAGTTTACATCAAGAGCATTGTTCTAAATATCCCCGATATAACCCCGATATTGCACCGATATTGCGTTTACGGCATCTAGCCGCAATGATTTAGCACATCCAAACCGATATAGCTTTTTTCATTCAAAATCGCTGATAAATAGGCATGGACCCGATATATCGGCCGCAATTTTGGCGATTTTGGACCCGATATATCGGCCGCAATTTCAGCGATTTTGGACCCGATATAGCGTTTTACACCCAATTTATAGGTTAGGTATTTGGGTAATTCGAGTGATGTGACAATGTGGCATTTTTGAAGATTCTAACTTGGATAGTGATTATGAATTCATAGGTTAATGCAAGTTATCGAGTTAAGTATATCTTAAACATATAAGTATGATGTTTTATGTAGATTTATATAATTTATGCATATATTGTTTTATTGAGATGTGATTTAAGACGAAGATATGTATATTTACAGTCCGATTTTGATATCCGATTTTTGAAAATATCCCCGATATATCCCCATCTCCGATAAATTTTTCGGGCCGATGTAGCCGCTATTGCCGCCAATTAGAACACTGATCAAGAGTTGTCTAGGAAAGAGATTAGTGTATAGGAAACATGGACATGTATACATTTTTGGATAGTCTGAATCTCTAATTTAGGATATGTTGGTGTTCGAGAGAATAGGAAGTCTACTACTGATTATTGCACTTTTGTTAGAGGAAATCTAGTGATTTGGATGAGCAAGAAGTAAGATGTTGTGTCTCGCTCAAGTGCTGAAACTGAGTATAGACGTATGGCTCATACAACATGCGAGATGGTGTGGTTAAAAAAAATTACTGATGGAGTTTGGCTTCAAACAGCTTGGGCCAATGCCTATGCATTGTGATAATCAGTTTGCCATCAATATTGCACAAAATTCAGTGTTTCATGAAAGGACCAAACACATTGAGATTGACTGTCACTTTATCAAAGATACTTGGATCAAGAAGGTGGTTATATTCCAGTTCATACCATTTACGAAGCAGTTAGTTGATTTACTTATCAAAACTGCCTCACCTCAGGTGTATTCTAATCTTTGTAACAAGCTGGGCATGTTATAGATGTCTATGCTCCAGCTTGAGGGGGAGTGTTAAGTTAGTTATTAGAATTTAAGTTATTGGGTTATTACTCATATTTACTCATTTACCCTCCTTGTCTTGTATGTATCTTGTAACTCTCTTTTATCTAATATATAATCATCTTTTAAGGTTTTTTTAATTTCTCTACAATGCCTAATTTAAGTAACTAAGTTTAACACTCTCCTTCAAGCTGGAGTATAGATATCAATCATATCCAACTTATTACAAAAGCTAGTAAACATCTCCTAAACAAAGGTTTTATAAACAAAAAACAAGTAAAATTTCTAATGTTAATACCATTTTATTGAATCAATGATATTGATATCGAAAATGTAAACCGAAGTGAACTGAATTTTAGTCGATCCAAATACTTAGACAAAGACTGGACTAAAGGTCGTAAGCATCTCCTTGAATAAAATTAGGATTTTAGAGATTCTCAAATTGAGTAGAAGTGAAAGTTTTGGGAGATCCTGAAACTCAGCAGGAGAGGTTTTGAGAGATCCTCAAGCTCAGTAGAAGTGAAAGTTTTGAAATATCCTCAAACACAGTGGAGAAATTTTCAAAAATTCTTAAGCTTAACAGTAAAGGAGATTTTCAGAGATCCTCAAACTCAGTCAAAAAACACCAAGGAAAACACACAGACTTCACTCATAAAATATTCTCTCTCTTGACTTTGGCAATTGTAATTGATAAAGATACTTACAATAAAATAAGTAGTTAGTAACACAATCAGATGAGTTAATAGTAATAGTAGGAATGGGTACCAGCAACAGGAACAAGAAGCAGCAGTAGAGGAAGATGAAGCTGTAGTTAGCAGTAGGTAGCAACAAATAGATGAGCATATAGTTGCAATTGGTAGCAACAGAGAAAGACAAAGACAAAAAAGTGGCCGACTCTAGACATGTGTTACATGAGCGCGACCCAACGTAAGCTCGAGGATAGCGTGAAAACGACAATCAACAAAAAAAATGAAGGCTCTAATACTATATTAGAATTGCAGAGGAAAAGATTTGAGAGAGTTCATAATTCCTTCTTAAATACTTCTTATTTATAGGCAGTTACAAATGCATCTCATAATATGAGTAGACTTCTAATAACTTAGAAACTCCTGATAATATAAAGACTCCTAATTTAAGTAACTAAGTTTAACAACTATCTATTGAGAATTGACATAGTTTTTGGATAGAAGATGCAAGAAATATTTCAATTTCTGTTCCATGGTTTGAAATGTCAAGGTGATGCATCACTCACTTTTATTCTTCTGTAATTTATGTTTTCCTTGCCATTCTGATGTGGTGTTAGGGTGGTGATGGCCTCTTCAATGAAGTTTTAAATGGGTTATTGTCTTCAAGGCACAAGGATCCTTATCCACCATCACCTCCAGAGTTTAATTGTGCTGAAAACAGTGAGAATTGTAGCAAGAAGAGTGCAGGTAATGGTAGGGCCTCTGTTGATGATCCAAATGACACAGAATCTTTGTATAAAAGTGAAGACTATGAACCTCTCCTCCCTCCTTCAGAATCAAGTGGACTCAGCATATCTAAAGCAAGTATGGTTGAAAGAGTTTTATTTTGCTACCCAATCTACTAATAAATTTTATATAAATAGGTCAAACCGGGTCCTGACCGTTTTCTTTTTATTTTTTTGGCTTTCTTGAACAACAGTAACTGAAAGTGGATCGTGTAATACAGGTTAGTCTATTCATAAACATTTACAATTCATAGTAATTTCTGCACTGTGTATTTTTTCTTGCTATTCCACTTATATCTATTGTACCTAAATCTCCCTTCAGACTTTGATTTACAAAAGAATCAAATTTTTCTTAATGCAGATCACGATAATGAATTTTCCTTTCCGAATGATAGGTTTAGACTTGGAATTATCCCTGCTGGCTCAACTGATGCCATTGTGATTAGGTATGTTCAAGTATTTTAAATATTTCTTAACAATGATTCATTTAATCTTAACCAAGGAGCTTTCTTTTTTTCTTTTTCCCCTTAAATGATCTTATATGGATGTGCCTAGCTCTATAAGTACTTTATTTCATTAATTTCTAGAAGCAAACTTCTTTGCCTATCACATTTATCAATGCCTTTTCCAAAATTAAGCAGTTATTCAGCACTTAGAGATACTTAATAACTTATAAAACATGCAAGATAAACTTAAAATGAAATGAGAATGTCATTTATGATAATTGCCTAACAAAAGAACATTCTTTCCCCTTCAGCACTACTGGCATTCGGGATCCTGTAACATCTGCTTTACAAATTATCCTCGGTGAAAAGGTATCTCTTGATATAGCTCAGGTGGTGAGATGGAAAACTACTACATCATCTGTGGATATGCCTTCCGTACGCTATACTGCTTCATTTGCAGGGTAATTGATCTGTTTGACAACAATTTTTTTTTATATTATGTTTGCTGCAAATGGTATGAAATTTTGAAATTTGCATTTGGAGTTCAGTCATACCTTAAACTGTTTTGCTTAGTGGAATATAAATTATACAATAGTTCTGACTGGAAAATTTTCAGTGAATTGTTTGGTAAAGAGCAACACGGAACTTAGACATGATGCTTCTATGCTGAGATGAATATTACATACATTCCTTTTGCTTTTTGAGAATGCTTTGAAGAAACTTTCCTATGTATATTGGATGCAGGAAACATCTGTTGCTGGCCAACATTGCTAAAGAAGTAGACCTCATTTGTTAGCCCATGCTGATGGCTGCTTATTTCCCCCCTACTATATAGTCATCCATAAAATATATATGACTGACCCTACCTAGTTGGAGAGGGGTGTTATATAAGGTAACCTAGAGTTTAAAACTGATTTACTTATATATGTACTTAAGATTTATAAAGGATTGAATATTAGAATGTGGGATATTTAACTCAAGAGACTTTTCATTTCTTTTCTTCTTATTTCCCATTGTTCTTGTTCTCTTTGTTTCCCTCAATTTCTTCAATTTCCTTCTCTTCTACTTCATCTCTATTCATCTGTATTTTCTGTTGGGAGAAGCAGAAATATCTCCATTGTCTCATATCTTTTTATTCATCACATAGTCATTCCTACTTACCTGCAACTGAACCTGAAACTCTAAAATGTAAAGCTATTCAAATCCTGCTGTGTGCTTTCTCTTTCATACTTCATTAACAGCAGTTTCAAACTCCTTACTCTAGCCAGTGAGACCTGGTCACTCGTAAGGGCGCGGGTGGGGTTGGGGGAGGTCCAAAGTTCAAGACTGCACTACGACCTTTGTTTTAAAAGAAAAAAACTCCCTACTCTTTCTTCGTCTCTCCAAGTTCTACTCCTTTGACTGGTTGATGCAACAACCCTTTGGTGTCAAACTCATGTATAATATTGGCATGTTTTTCACAGATGTCCTCACATTTACTGTAATATGTACACATAAACAAGTATAGTTGCTGGTATCATATATGTTGAAATAGAAAGAAGATACACCAGCAATATCACGCTTCGAGCGAGAACTTCTCAAAGGGTCACCCATCCAAAAATTGTTCTTGCCCAAGCACCCTTAACTATAAAGATTTCCATGGTTTCTCCTTAAAAATGCTAGCGTACTATTAATCTCTGAGTTCATAGTTCATATAAGAGACATTTCCCATCCATGTCCCATGTGATACTATTCACTTAGGGTATCACATACTCTCCCATTTAGAGTATGATGTTTTCATCATCTACACTTAATCAGGCAATGTGAAATTCTAGAGGTGCCCCCCACCATATTTTTTGTGATGTGACACTTTGCTTTATGTTGGCACTTTGCTTCACGTGACACTTAGTTCCGCACACTTTCGAATGATGTAAACTCTAATACCATTTGTCACGCTTCCAGTGAGAACTTTCTAGAGGGTTACCCATTCAAAAATTGCTATTGTTGGAGCACACTTAACTATAAAATTTTTTCAAAGTTCCTCCCTAAAAAATACTAGCTTCTTGAGTTCATAGGAAACTATAATATATCAGAATCTTCCAATTCATATTCCATGTGAGACTATTCCTTACTATATAGCATAGAAATAATATATATCCTGATAGGCATAGGAAACTACTCTTAGTCTGTAACTAAATTTACAATAATACCATCTATTGCTCTATACTCCCCCTCAAGCTCGTGCAAGACCGTGATCTAAACAATTTAAGACTTACCGACCATCATTTTTGGGTTCAGACATTTTAGGCAAAACTAAACAATTTGCTAGCTGTGACCATTCATTTTGTGGTTACTTTATAAATAGGTAAAATAGTTAAATGATATACATCAACTTGAATGGAGTGTATTTTTTATTAAATTTGAATGGGGAAGATTTGGCAAAGAAGCAAGTCCCCCTCTGTGTGTGTGCGCGCGAGCGCGTGTGCGTATCGCGTAGCTGTATTCTATTCTGAGTTTTGAATCTTGTACCTAAAGGACCTATTTGCAAGCTTTACCTGAAGAACCAAATGGAATTAGGCATTCCAAACGTGATATCAATATTTTATTTGCATAATTAGACATATGATAAGCTAAGAAGCATGGACACCGATGTAGCATTAAGACAGACATGAGAACGATAATTTCTTAAAAAGTAGGACACGAGGACACATTGACATGTCACTACAATATGTATCTAAATAACAGTAAGAGTACATGCGTATACATGCATAGTCATGTCTGTGCATCTAAAAGTTGATACACACAATCCATGTGTCTAACTTTTTATATTGAAACATGTTTAAACTAATCATAGTTTTATACAAGTTAATATTTTGATGACATTTTCTGTTTCTCTGAAATATAGTTTGATACATAAGGGAAAGCAAATAAATATCTCAAATATATAATGTGAACAAAGAAGTTAAGAGAAATGTGGAACACAAGTCGAAAAAAAATGCCCAACAAGTGTCCTAAACTAAAATATATGTAAAAGATTGAGGATAAGTTTGAGAAGTGTCCGAGAAGTGCCTCCGAGGTTGGGTCTGACATGGGTACGACTTTATAATAGAAGTATCCATGATACATAGATGATGAGTGACATAATTAGTTTTTTGCCTTTAGTATTGAGCATAAACTTGTGCAGTTCCCATTCATGGACTTTTCACTTTTTTAATGCGTAAGTATTTTAAGATAGTATATTTGAGATTTATTTAATTGATGTTGTCAGAAGTTACACTACACATGAGGTATTTTTTGTATATGAGTTCATGGCTTTCAATTACTCCAGATCCAGGAGTTTATTGTACTCTCTTTTAAAGGAGGAACCTCAGAATAACAGACCTAGAAATTATCACTAACAAAGACTAGATAAATGGTGTAGGAAATGATCTTACTACTTTGTTACTCATTTTCATAAACAATGACATACTTTCTTTTTTCATTTGAATTAATGTGATTTACTTTGAGCATTTGCTTAAACCGATGTCTGATTTAAAGACTTTGAGGTCCATTTTGGGATTAAGTCTGATTTGGAGACAGAGGTACATCTTAGTAATGAGCACAATTGGAAGCATAGGATTATCTTGAACGGGAATCTAGTTTGGAAACATAGAGGTCTATATTGGGATTGACTTTGTTTAGCATGTTTATGGTTTGGTATAATTAGAATCGAATTCCTTTCTAACTGTATGTAGTTCCAATAACCATTGATTGAGATATTTTCCATTGTTTAGTCATAGTGGCCCCAACTGTAGGTTTTCCAAAACAGTTACTCACTGCGGCAATTTCCATATGCATGTTGATGTGTCCTGTCCTATGCATGTTGATGTGTACTGTCTTATGTGATTTTCAACTGCTTTAGGCGAATTTGCACTGGTTTTGAGTATAGTTCCAATTATAATTTTTGTGGCCCATTTTTCTGTTTGAATTATTTGTAGGGATCCGAACTTTTACCAGCTAAATTTCATAGGTTTTAGTCTGCATCAAACTCAATCAGCAGTTAGGA
Source organism: Agave tequilana (assembly GCA_038442645.1). Classification (NCBI taxonomy): domain Eukaryota; kingdom Viridiplantae; phylum Streptophyta; class Magnoliopsida; order Asparagales; family Asparagaceae; genus Agave; species Agave tequilana. Next base: position 57,898 of record JAVJIF010016253.1, on the reverse strand, counting down.
ACATAAGGTTCTGTATTGAGGTTTTCCTCCAGTTCAAATAAATGAAGCTCATTTTTTGAGTCATAGAAGTTTACTTTTGGATTTGAATCCAATTTAGAGGCATGAAGTCTATCTTAAGACTTAACGCGGTTTAGATATATGGATCTATCTGGGGATTTGGGTTTAACTGAGATGTAGAGCCATAGAGGCATGGTTTGAGATATTGGTGGATTCTGATACTTATTGGTCGTATCGTATCAGAATCAGTCGACCTGATATGGTATCAGAGGCTTAAAATCAGAGTCGGTTATGCTGGTCTAAACTTGCTACTATGAAACGTGTATTAGTTTGTATGAGCATCGTATCGGCCAATTTGACCAATATGACCTGATATCAGCCAAAATGTCAGAAACAACACCAATCAATTAAGCTAAAAAAAAAAAAAAAAAAAAAAAAAAACGAAAATAAAACTTGATCCTTCTCCCCTCACCCTCAAACAACACCGATCATGAACTTGGATCTAGGGCTTGCTCCGATGAAGCTTTCGGGCGACAACTGGTAACGGTGTTCTCTGGTAGGTGAAAATTTTTGGTTTTTTGTTTAAGGTTGTGCAATTACTTTTTTGGTTCTTCCTCTTCATCTTCCTCGTTACTTCTCTTTCTCCTTTTGTTGTGTGGGTTGATGTGCCTTTTCTGCTTGGATTGCTGCCGCTGGGTCTGTTCTTTTTCTTATGTGTTTCTTCTACTGCTCCTTCACCTCCACCTTGCTTTTGTCATTGTTGTTTGTGCTGCTTGCTGTTTGTGCTGTTGTTGTTGCTTGTGTTGTTGCTTGCTGATAGTTACTCAATTATTCTAAAAATTTGCCAAAATGTTACTAATTTTATGAGAATTTTTAAACATTTTAGTTACTTTTTTTTTAAAAAAATTTTGACTAAGAACGGTATCACCGAACAGAATGGCCAATATGGCTGATTTCGATACCAAAAATTTGCGGCTGATTCTGATTTGGAGATTTTGAACCATGCATAGATGTTTATCTAGGAATTTACTATAGTAAAGAGAGCGAAGTTTATCTTAAATTTGAATTTGGATTGGGGCCCATTTCTTACAAGAAAATGGTATTCAATTATTTCTTCCAATAAAATTAAGAATAATCAATCTCAAACCCGTTCTTTTTTTCTTTTTTTGGTTGCGATAATGAAATTTGTCAAATTTCTAATTCTTGTATTTGATTGAACGTAGTTGGAATTAACTACTGTGTTGGGTTTGATGTAATTACTGATATCACAGGAAGGTGTGGTTATGTTTCAAATGATAAATAAAGACAATGGTAGACAAGGTATTAAATTGCAGAAGGCAATGTTGCAACTAGTGTATAATTTTGTTTTTGTCAAATTTCGATTTTTAATCTGCATCGCTATTGGAAAACATGATTTATGGGGCCTTGTATGTGGTTGCATCAAGACAGGCGGGTGACTGCCTCATCGATCAAGGTTTTGTGCTTCAATTATATGGTAAACATAATTCACATTAATAATTCTATGAGGGTTACGTACTGGCATACCTAATTTAACACTATTACATGTTTGCTCTTCATCTTTTTTAAAAGTCCGACCCATTAACCATTTAAAGCTCAACCCAATTGGAAGTGTTGAACAAACAGAACCTAAATAAACTGGAAACTATGTTTTCAAGTATCATCCAATTCTGATAAACATCGGCAGTGCTGAATTGGATTTCGAGGTACCTGATAATATTAACTCTATAACTTTGTTAGATATTATGGCCGATATTACTTGTATGGCTGATATTGATGATATTAATACTACAGTCCATTGGCCAATATTGTTGCCGACATTGATATTCTAAACCATGCTAGACACATTCCCTAAAATAAAATCCCATTTGCTTTGGAATCATGGTGAATTTCAACTCCACATGGATGTGGAATTTCTCCATTTATATTTATCAAACAGTGATTTTGGGTCAAATTCAAGAACTGAAAATCATTGAATTAAAATTCATTGTAACCGTATTGGGCCTTTAGAGGCATAGATGTCTATCTTGAAATTGATTGTCATAACTTTCTTTATCATTTCCTTCTGGTTCAATTACTTTCTTTCGCTTCATTTATTAGCCATATTTGAAGAAATCAGCTAGGTTAATTTCTTAATCACTTTTGTCCAACCAAGGACTTAGAGGCCCAATTGCTTTTGCTTTGAAGTTTGAAGAAATTGCCTTGCTTAATTTAAACTTCCATCCAATTTATGTTTTGAGTCGGCTGTTCTCTTTTGTTCTTTTATTCATTTTCATCGTCTCCTATTGTAGTATTAGCTGATGGTTCTACATCCAATGTAGGGGGTGTAGGCCTTTCTAATGCGACTCCATTTTTTTCCTGTAGAATCTCTACCTTTATGTCTTTACATGCCAAAATTTCTATTTAACATCTGTGTTTGTAGACTTACTCGTTCATTCAACTGTTCAGTAATATTCTTTCTTGATTATTGTGTCTTTCAAGAACTAGGAACAGAAATGATGATTGACGCTGGACATGAGTATGGAGGCCCGTATCATCTTGATATCGATTCCAATCTGGTGGCGTCTTCTAGTGATGTCTTTCCACCTGATCTTCATTGTTCCCTAAGTCATCCATTTCTAGAAAGTTCAAAAGAAATTAGTTCCGAGTTGAGTCATGTTTCTACTTTAGAGCGCGAGTCCTGTCGGCTGGGAAAGAAGCATCATGACCACCTAGAGGCAACAAAGGAGTTAGTGGTTGATGTAATACCAACCTGGATCGCAATCACCTTCAAATCGTAACCAAAATTTAAATTGAGAATAAGATAAGATTTTGGGTTTCCACCCCTTACGCGGGCTTCTCACCCCAAACTCGAGAGCAAATAAACTCAGGAATTTAACTAGATATTTTGAGAAAAGTTTTAATCATTCAATCATTGTCCCATACAATAGTTTAGGGGATTTATATAGGCTTTACAGAGAGGACTACTGGGAAATAACCGATGTGGTACTAAACGCCCACAAAGGAACACAAATAAAGCTAAAACACCTACTACAAATAAAGCTGAAACAAAATACAAAATCCTCTGAATAAGCTAAGGCATGAAAAGATAAATGGGTACTGCGTGATGTCCTCATCAATTCTCTCGGGTTGGGAGAAACTCGACCCTGTCGAGTGAGGACTCTCCTCATGAAGCATCTCAATCGGGCCAAGGTGGTGGTCGTGGCAGCAGCATGGGTACATCATGTCGAGACCATGGTGGCGGAGGGAGCTGGTCTCCATGACAGATCGGTTGTGGAAGATAGCAGCACGATCAAGGCACAGAGAGTAGAGTGAGGCGCATCATCCTGGCTGAAGACGGAGCTGATACCAGGATTCCACGGGCTATCCAACTCGTAAGTAATGTACGCAATCCTCTTAAGAGTCATTTCGAAATCTTTACGCCAAGCGTGCAACTTTCTCGTGGCCTCAGAGTGACGCAAATCGGGCCCGAATCAGGACAGAAATAAGCTATGAACTGTGGTGCGCTGATCTACTGAATTGAATCTGGAAGACGATCGGAGCTTGAACCAGATTGTGACTGCTGTAGGAGCGTAGTACTGGTTGTCACGAATCCACTGCCTCGAAAACGGCTCGATTTGGATTTGAAACGAGCTTTGAACGGCCGTCAGAAGCGATGTTGCGATTCTGGACTGAGTCAGGACAAACTGGATCTGGGCTGAGTCAACTCAGTGAGTTAACCCGGTTGCTGACGTCAGCAGTGACGTCAGCAACACTGTTACACACGTGTCGGGTCGTGACGGGTCGGGCGGTCTGGATCCGACCCGACTCGTCCAATAAGAAAACCCTTTAACGGGTTCAGACTCTGGATCTTTCCCCTTTTCACCCGAATTCCCTGTTCTCCCCCTTCGAGCTCTGCTAGGGCTGCCCACCTCTCACGCTAATGATGAAGGTGGATGCGGTGGATCCGGTGCCGGCGGAGATTGATTCGGTCAGAGGGGCTCTGAACGGACGCGGCTGATGACAGCGACGACTGTCGACGATGGCGTAGTCGGGCAGAGGTAAGGATGAAGACGAGGACGGCGATGTTGGGCGCGGCGTTGGAGATCTACGACGATGATGGCTTCGTCGGAAAAATCTAGGGTTCACCTCGGGCTAAACCTCGACGACGACGGTTTGGTGATGAATCACGCAGGCAGCAGTGGGCTCCGGCAAGGCTCTGTTGACGGCGGCGGAGCACAATCGGAGGAGAAGCTCTCGTGACTCTTTGGGCGTCGACGTCGGTGGTTGACGAGGACGATGATCAACGGCAGGCGAAGCTCTCCGGCGAAGGCACGACGAGGCGTCGGATATGAAGAAGGCGACGAACTGTTCCGATCGTGGCTGAATTCTCTTCGCTGGTGATGCGGCAGCGGAGGAAGGTGTGGGAAGCCCTGATCCAGGTTGGATCCTTTACGTTGACAACAATGTCGAGAGTCCGAAGCTTCTAGCAGCGTCGGGGAAGTCCTGGGAGTGCTGGCGAGGTTGAGGACGGACCTGAATCGCTTTGGGGAGCTTCGCTGGCGATGGTTCTGGAAGACGATGGAAGGAGGGGACAATCTGACAGGCGACGTGCCTCCGTTGCTTCGAGAAGTGGTTTGCAACACGGAAGACACCCGGATCTGAACCGTCTGTTCTTCCCCTATTCGCTCCGATCATCGACGACGAGGGCTCAACGATGATGAAGTTGATGTTTGGTGGATTTGGCCAATAATGGTGATAGTGCGGTGATCTGGGTTGACGACGTGGTGACGATGATGCTGTTTGGAGGCGGTGGGTGTCGAAGGCGGCGGAATTTGGAGGGGGAGTGAGCTTGAAGATGAATGAATAGTGATGGTGGCGGTGGAATTTGGTTGGGGGGTTGAAGATGAACAGTGTAGATTTAGAATTAGCAGGGATTTTTCGAAGGGAATTTTCACTGTAAATTTTTTTTTTAACAGTGAAATCTTTTTTTTTTGGGCAAAGTAGATCTAGATCTAGAGATCCAGATCTAAATTTAAGATTTGGGGAAGAGAAGAAATTCGAAGGTAATTGGGACCTAAGCTCTGATACCAAAAATGATGTAATACCAACCTGGATCGCAATCACCTTCAAATCGTAACCAAAATTTAAATTGAGAATAAGATAAGATTTTGGGTTTCCACCCCTTACACGGGCTTCTCACCCCAAAACTCGAGAGCAAATAAACTCAGGAATTTAACTAGATATTTTGAGGAAAGTTTTAATCATTCAATCATTGTCCCATACAATAGTTTAGGGGCCTTATATAGGCTTTACAAAGAGGACTACTGGGAAATAACCGATGTGGTACTAAACGCCCACAAAGGAACACAAATAAAGCTAAAACACCTACTACAAATAAAGCTGGAACAAAATACAAAATCCTCTGAATAAGCTAAGGCATGAAAAGATAAATGGGTACTGCGTGATGTCATCATCAGTGGTCCTTTTGAATTAATCCATTGTGATGTTTAGGGTTTGAATCAAAACTTGATTTTAAATATTTTAGTACTGTTATTGGTGTTGGCTTTGTTCACTGGAGAGTCATTTTGAAGTCTTTTCTATGTTTAATAAGTTCTGTGCAAAAGTGAAAAAAAATCCAATTTGGTATTTCTATTTGTGCTTTACTTAGTGACAATGCAAAGGAATATTAGTTCTTTTAGAGTTTTCCTCTCACAATCTGGAACATTCATCAATATCTTACTTACACACTCCAGTAGAATAGAATTGTTGAATGTAAGAATAAACACTTTTTAGAGGTTGCACGCACAATTATTATTCATATGAAGGCTCATATTTATTTGGAGATGCGGCACTTATTGCTTGCTATCTTATAAATTGTATGCCTTTGTTCTTTATAGTCAAGTTCCGCGTTCTCTCTTTATCCTTCATCTGATCTTTTTGCATGATCGCCCAAAATGTTTGGTTGTGTTTGTTTCCTTCATTATAATAGACCAAGTAATACCAAATTAGGTCCCAGAGCAAAAAGATTACAAATGCCTTTTTTTTTTCTTAGTTAAAAATATTTGTATTTCTGCAGATATTACCTTTTCTGTTTCTAAACATATTTTCACCATGAGCAACCTTCATCTGTTGAGTCTGTTGGATCAGATGATGAGTTTATGTTTTTTTTTTTTTTTTTGTTTCTCAATCCAAGTCATCTATTCAGTTATCTCCAAGGTATGGCAAACCAATAGAAGCGTACACAAAGTGTCCTTTTTCATAAAAATTCATGTTTAACATCTGTGCTAATTTTCTTTTGCTGCTCCACACGTGCTATACATTCTGGTGAGACTACTACTTCTTATGTTGATCTTCTGGTTGCTCGTCGCAATGGCACCCGAAGTTGCACTTCTCATCCTTTGTCAAATTTTTTTTTTTATGCTCAATTGTCTACGCCACATAATTCTTTTCACTTATATTGATTCTCATCATGTCCCAAATTTCTGTTGAGAATTTTTATAATATCCACATTGGAGGGAGGGAAGCTATGCTTGAGGAGATGATGACATTGAAGCAGAATGAAACATGGAATTTGGTATATCTTCCTAGTGGGAAAGGTGGTTGGTTTTTGCTATATACATATCGTGAAAGTGAATCCAAATGGCGCTTTGGCTTGCTTAAAGGCTTGATTGGTGGTAAAGGACATTTCACAAACCTTTTAGTGTCGATTATCAGGGGCATTCTCTGCAGTAGTGAAGATGACGTTTGTGCGTCTCCTTTTCACTCTTGAAGCTACAAATCATTGGCCTTTGCATCAGGTAGATGTGAAGAATGTCTTCTTTCGTTGTGTTCTTGAGAAGGTTTAAATGGAGTAATCACCTGGGTTTATTGCTCGGGGGGTGTTTGGAAAGACTTATAAGATTAAAAAATATTTATATGGATTGAATCAATCTCCAAGAGCATTTCTTGGGAGATTTTTTGAGGTAGTGAAAGGGTTTTAGTTTTCAACAAGCACATAAGAATTATTTCGTCTTCTTTTGCTCACATCAAGGAAAGATGAATTTATTGGTACTGTATATTGATCGCATTGTTATTACAAGATATAAATGAGAAGAGTATTAAATATCTGAAAACATATTCACAATAGAAATTTCACAAGGAGGATCTTGAGGGAGGATCTTGGACAGTTATAATGTTTCTTGGGAATTGAGGTGGCATGGTGCAAGAATGTGTCTCAGAGGAAATATGTGTTAGATATGCTATGGGAGACTGGGATGTTGGGATGCAGGTTTCATCCACTCCATTGAACCCAATTCCAAACTGCTACCAGATTAGGAACAGTTGTTGCATGCTCGAGGGAGATATAGGAGACTCGTAGGGAGTCTGCAGTATGTACTGTAACTTGACCAGATATTGCATGTTTAGTGAGTGTTGTTAGTTAGTGTTTGTCTGCCCCTCAAACAAGTCATTGGATTGTTGTGATTATGATATTGTGTTATCTAAAAATGTTCTAGATAAAGATCTCTTGCATTCAGATTGTGGACACGATCACATAACTGGTTTTTAGATGCAGATCTGGCAGGATCACGGATTGGCAAGAGATCTAGTACATGGTATTTTTGTACTTGGTGGAAATCTTGTGTCCATGAAGAGTAAGAAACATAGTGTTGTTTCGAGGTCAAATGGAGCGTCAAGAGTTCAAGCCTTGATCCTTTCTACATGTCAGTTGATTTGGCTACAACTTCTCGGTAAGCTTGGTTATGTGTCATCCTCTCCCATGAGGAGGTTATGCTGCTACAATCAAATAGCTATTCATATCGCATAGAACCTTGCATTTTATGAGAGCGCTACACAGGTCAAGATAGATTGCCATCTTATGTGACAGAAGGTGGTGGAAGATGAGAGGTTATTGAGATCTGACATAAAATTTTGTATGCTCCAGCTTAAGAGGTAATGTTCAGGATTTGTAATAGGAATGGAATTTATATTAAGAAAGTAGAGAATTTATGTAAATTGTGAAGTTTCTCTTATACACACACATACATGTTTCAAACACTATTTTTTAAGTAGCAATCCATTTCTAGGCAACTTTTGGATCATCAATGGAGGTATCAGAATTATTTTAGTTCAAAAGCCATCGTAGATGGTAGTTATTTAGTTGCATTAACGACATAAGTAGCTAGCATGGTACAAGCACAACCAGGCGGGTTGTTGGACAATATTGTTGTTGTGGAATATGCTCGAATTGCTTGGGAACATCTTCAACGCCGATATAGATAAAGCCTTTCAAGGAATAGCTCCCTCTCGTCCTCTCTCTCTCTCTCTCTCTCTCTCTCTCTCTCTCTATATATATATATATATATATATATATATATATATATATATATATATATATGCTTGTGTCCTTCCAAAAGGATTTGAGGCCGAACCCTTCCCACTCAAATCCCAACATCCAACATTCGAATACAAGATCCACTCCGTTGAAGTTGATCTATATTATTTCAAGTATATATAAATCAAAAATCAAGTGTTTTGAATACTTTTTGCTCATGCATCAAGTAGGAAAAAGACGGACTGATTAAATAGTGATTTGGTTAGTTTAACGGTGTAGAATATTTGAACCCTAACAAAAAATTAGTTTGTAAGGGTTTTTAAATGTTTAAATCACAATCAAATGGCCGGATCGAGAATTTGTATGTCTAAATATATAAATCTAACAAACTCACTACTATCAGCTGTACATTTTGTGCCGCTTGATGGATAGGCAAAAAGCATTCAAAACACTTGATTTTTGGTTTACATACTTGAAATAATATAGATCAACTTCAACAGAATGGATCTTGTCTTCGAATGTCAGAGGGTTGTATTTGAGTTTGAAGGATTCGGGCTCAAATCTTTTTAGGACACAACTCTTTTCTCTCTCTCTCTTTATATATATATATATATATATATATATATATATATATATATATATATATATATATATATATATATATATATATATATATATATATATAGGGAAAGGATCCTTTTTGATCGGTTCTCAAAATAAAGGTTGTAGAAACTTTTCTGTGGAACATGCTATGGAAGATCCACTCCATTCATATCGATCTACACATGTTAATTAGTGCGAAAATGAAAAATCAATTGGCTTGAAGATTTCTTACTCGTCCAACAAGTCCACTTGATTTTTCATCCTTACATATCTCAAAACCCATGCATCAAATGAAATCAATTTTTACGCTTGAAATAAAGTTTATTTTAGGATGCTTGTTGCACGAGTAAGAAGCCTCCAAACCAGTTGATTTTTCATCCTCACACTAATTATCATGTGTATATTGATATAAACAGAGCGGGTCGTCCATAGTATGTTCTATGGCAAAATTCCTACAACCCTTATTTTGAGAACATACTCTAAAGGATCATTTCGATATGTGTGTGTATCTTCTCTTTGTTCCCTCTCTTTAAAAACCTCGAGGGAGGAAGCCGCCAAGCACGGTTTCACCTTTTTTGTTCTTCCGGTTAGGGCTTTTTCTGCCCTAGTTACGAGTGCATATTAGAGAGAATTTCATGAGATAAAGTTTGACATTCGGGGTTGATTGCAGTAAGGGCTACTCTTTGTTTATCTTAGTGGTTGGGAGAGGATGCACACGAGACTTCGTGCGATCTTAATTATTGGGGGTGATTAGCGATTCTAGCCATCTCGACTTTTCCTTAGATTAGAGGATTCATTGTGGAAAGGGTTAATCTTCATTGTTCATTTTTGCAGTTGGGAAAGGGCGCGTACGAGAGTTTATATGATATCAACTGCTGGGGATGGCTAGCGATCCTAGCCATCTTAACTTCCCCTTATGATCTCGCCTTCTCTCATGTGAGGCTACTTGGATTATCTATGGTGGCATGTTATGTTTAGATTCACTATCAGAACATCAATGGTTTCGTCGATGATAGAGTTCAAGTTATTTAATAGCGATCGAGGTACTTGATATCCATCTAGGATTTGGATCTACGACCGTCATTTTCTTTAATTTTCTTTAAGCAGTAGATTCAATTAATCTGAGATGTGTAATAGGATCGGCTTTCTTTCATTCAGTTGATCTAGTTGATTCAGGTATGAGAGCTAATGATCTACAAAAAGATCTGATATTTTATTTGTTTTATATTTTTTGTTCGAGTAGTAGATTTGACGAGATGGATTGTGTTTCTTCAAGGTGAATCTTGGAGCTACTTTTAGCGTGTTAATGACTATTTTATTATGATATTTTCAGTTTTTTTTAGTTTTGAAGAGTTGTATTAGTGATTGGGTTCTCATGAGTGGGAGTTATTAGAGAGGTTGGATTCAATGTAATATTTTGTACTTCTCTTTTAATTAATGCAAATAATTTTACCATTCAATATATATATATATGTATATATATATATTTAAGTATAGGAAAATGATCTTGAAAGAATGGTTCTCAAATTAATCGTGAGAACTCTACAGTGGGTCATTCCATGAATGATCTGAATCATTCATCTTGATCTACATATTCTAATTAGACAAACCATGAAAAATCAAGCGAGTCCAAACTTTTTTACACATGTATCAAATGACATCTTTTTTCTACAGTTAATATAACATTTTTTGTAACCACTTGATGCATGAGTAAAACGGGTTGGAATTGCTTGATTTTTCATGATTAGCCTAATTAGAATATGTAAATCAAGATGAATAATTTGGATCATCCATGGGTGGCCCACCGTGGAGTTCTCACGAAGTTTAATTTGAGAACCGTTCTCCTAGGATCATTTTCATATATATATAAAAACTTCTGAACAAGATCATGTTATTCAGAAGGCTTTATAAGAATATCCGCTGTTATTGGAAGACATCTGCTGACAATAATGAAGACATCATTTTGAGCAACTCGTGTTAGAGTTATTGATTGTAGTATGTATCTTAGTTTGTAGCTTATTACTCTTTCTATCTAGTTAGTTTTTCTTTAGTTGTGGTGGACGCCAAAGAGTCCTCTCCCCACTCTACTGGAGAAGGCTTTGATTAGATGGGTACTAGTAAGTTGTGTACATTATATACTTGTGAATTTGATATTAATGAAATACTTACCTTTCCTCTTTATATATATATATATATATATATATATATATATATATATATATATAGAAATAATAATATATGTCACTCGAGGTTTAATTAATTGAATGGCTATAACTTGCTTGCTTGTTTTAAGTTGCTAGGAGGTAACTACTAAGTAGCGTTTGACCTTAGCTACTTAATTCAGAAAGACAATGAAATAATGCTTTCCAGATGTGAGGACTATTGCTAGTATTAACAATTTTTCAATGATCATATCCCAAAAGTTATTAGTAAAGAAGAGTTGCTTGGATTGCCTGCTTTTACTAGATCAAACACTTCTTATTCTATCTTTAAGAACCATGGAGAAAGATAATTTTGCTTGTCAGTGCTTAAATAGCGAGACACTTTTACGATTAGAATGTTTTTGATGAGAATATGGTATCGGCATGTCCGAAGAGGAGATAAGATCACGTGTATCAGCTCATGAGGCATCGAGCTGTAGCTATTTGAATTTAGTCAGAGTCTTATGTTTTCAGTTAGAGTCTGTACTTTTCTTTTGCAGTAGTGTTTATTTCTTTACAGTTATTTATTTTTTTTACAGTGTTTGAGTACCACATCGGTTTAGATTCGATCACGTGTATCAGCGCATGAGGCTTTGAGCTGCAACTATTTGAATTTAGCCAGAGTCTTATGTTTTCAGTTAGAGTGTGCACTTTTCTTTTGCAGTAATGTTTATTTCTTTACAGTTATTTATTTTTTTTACAGTGCTTTAGTATTACATCGGTTGTATGAGAAAACTTCAGTAGACTTAAGCCTATTTAATTGGCCTTACTTGAAATAAATTGATAATGCACTCTTGATGATAAATGAAAATTTGAGTTTCTATTTGAAAATTTAAAGATGAGATTAAGTGTGAAACTCCTTTTCAAAATAGGATTTTGATTGTGAAGCCATATCCTAGTTATTCCTCGCTATGTTTTCTTCTCTCTTAAATCCCAAACCATTTCAATTTCCAACCATAATTTACAAAGCCCTCCATGACAATCCCAACCTGTTACAAAAATAACCATCTATTTAATTCCTTTATTACAACAAATCAACTCCAAATAAACCTTTCCTTTAACATCACCTACTCCCTTGCCGCAATCCCCTCCATTCCACCGCCGGCCTGAACACACCCCCGCAAAATCAATCTGTGTTCGTCAACACTTCAACCCAAAAACAAACCCCGCCTCCTTTCCCTGCCCACCAGCCACAGCCGACCAATCCCCAAATTCCCTTCACCCCTTGACATCCTCCTTGTGTGAGCAACAACCCCCCCAAATCCCCCTGTGCTTTGCCAACACAGCACTCCAAAAGGAACAAGCACCAGTTTCATCCCCATCTCCTATTTCTCTACGCCAACAACAAAGCCCTTCATTCCCTCTTGCCTCCTTCTCCCCACCAGCAGCAAAATGCCACCCAGTTCCCTTCCCTCTACCTTTACGGCACCACCACAACATGTGCCAACTTCATTCCTCCCCTGCCATGCGCCTTTAGAGCATCAACATCCAGCATCCTTACCTTACTCTCTCTCCCTCGCAACACCAACAACAGCAAGCATCCACCTGCTCCTCTCCCTCTCTTTGCGTGCGATTACATCCTCCATTAGCAGCTGCCCAACAAAGCCCTCACGGCCGCCAACAATAATAAGCCATCAACATCCCCGTGAAGCCGTCGGGTCCCACCAGCAGACAAGGCCCTGCAAACACCCAACAGTAGCATCGGTATAATATTAGATCATAAGCAAAATCAGTACATCAAATATACAATGAATCGGAAACCGAGAACATGGCTTCTCAGTAGGTAACTTTTATTTTCAACATTTATTGTTGGGCTACACTGCTACGTTTATCTCTAGTATATTATCATGAATTCTCTATTGTCCATAAATATTGGTGAGCGTGTGTGATTCTGCATATCTTTGTATTATACTATTCTGATATTGCAAGTAGGATTCTTTCTACGTAATTAAGTATTGTGAGTGATTTGTGACGGTTGAAATTGTCCACATTGCGAGTATCATATTTTTGTCAAAACTCATCTTGCCATATAATTTTTAAACTTATTCCTATCAAAGATCGTAATTTGTAGTGAAAGTAGTAAGTTTAACTTTATCACTGATTTCTGGCATCACCTGCATCCATTTTCACATCAGTTTTACACCTAATAAAAAATTTGGAAAGAGGTTTAGTGTTATGATCATGATAGAATGGTTGGATCAAGAATTTTTATGCCCGAAATCATAGATTTAAGCAACATGCTATTTTTGGCCATATAATTTGTGCCTATTAATGCATGAGCAAAAAACTTTAAAATATTTTATTTTGTGTTTAGCCCCTTTGAATGATATAGATCAAATTTAACTGAGAGAATCTTTCATTTGATTGGCCTAACATTTAATTTGAATCGGAAGGATTTAACTCCAAATGCTCTAGAAGTTGCCATCTGTGTGTGTGTGTAGATGCGTGGGCGGTAGGTGCACGTGGTCATGTGGGTGTGGGTGTTGTTGTTGGCTACTATGTGTAGGCAACAACCTCTACTTAATTCAGCGGAAAATGGGCTAAAAAGATAGCTTTTCAGCCAAGACCCAAGAGAATAATGGTTGGTGTCGAGACCCTAGAGAGAGGTGATTTGTGTCTCCTAGAGTTCTTGAGATTTGAGCCATCATCAACACCAGAAATAAAGATTGGTGGAAGGTGTTCAGTTTCGTGGCCCAGCATATAGAGTCCAGAGAATAATATAAAGTGAAGGAGAGCTGAGCAGCGAGAGAGAGGGAAATGAGAAACAGAAATGAACTAGAGGGGGAGGAAAGAAGGAAGATTAATCAAGTTTCTTTTAGGGTTAACAGGTTTGTTTATAAACCAAAACTGAAAATCCATCAGAAAGATGTGAATACTTGGGTATGCCAGTGTATAACCTGCATTGACCTGTGTGTTGCTTTTCTGCATAATTAAGCTGCATTTTCGCAAATTCAATTGGTACCCAGGCGAATTTCAGCCACATGAAACAACTAGAATATTGATGGTTGCAAATATCTCAGCAATAATAACAGAGTTGCTATCTCAAATCTGTGGAGTATGGATACATGAATCCTTTTTCTTCATTCAGCTCTATTATGGGTTCTGCTAGTAAATATCATATCCTTTTCCTAATGTATTTATTTCTTTATAATGATAAACAGATGCAACTATCTTTTTCTTTTTATGTTTGTAATGTTAATATTATACTTGTGTAATAATATTATTCTTTTTATATTTGTCAAATGGATATAAGTAGATTTTCCTTGTTAATATTATCCTTGTGTACAGGTATGGCTTCTATGGAGATGTCATCAAGGAGAGTGAAAAATACCGTTGGATGGGTCCTAAACGTTATGATTATGTTGGAACAAAGGTGTTTTTGGATCACAGGTTTTGTACTAAATTTTCTCTGAATATTCTCTCAGGGACTTCAATTGAATGAAATGACAATCTAGAATTTGGTGATCATGTTTTTCTTTCTTGCAGATCATATGAAGCAGAAGTAGCTTTTCTGGAAGAAAAAAAAGTTGATTCAACCACCAAACCAGAGAAAATGCTAAGCAGGTTACTGCGATCACTAATTTGTCGAAAAAAATCGGATAAAGCAGTTTGCAGTATGAACTGCATTATTTGTAAAGAGGCTACAGCTGCATCTGTGTATGCAGATAAAGGCATCACCAATGCCAATGTTTATTCTGCGGATTCAAGGTGGTTACGATCTAAAGGGCGTTTTATTAGTGTCGGTGCAGCTGTTATTTCATGTCGTAATGAGAAAGCTCCTGATGGTATGATAGCTGATGCCCACCTTGCTGATGGCTTCCTGCATCTTATACTAGTCAAAGAATGTGCTCGTCCTTTCTACTTATGGTAACTCAAAAAAGATAATACATTTTTCTTGTGCATATGTCCACAATGTCTCACAGGTTTTTTGTTTGATGTGGTTTATTGTTTTTTCGTTAGAGGGATGACTACCGTTATGTACAAGTTTATCTTATGTTTCGTTAAATCAAATGGGGTTGATGTCGTTTATTGTTTTTTTGTTAGAGGGATAACTATCGTCATGTACTAGTTATCTTATGTTTCGTTAATTCTTCTTAATGAAACGGGGAGGTAGGGGTAGTTTCTTTACTGTCGTTACTCAAAGAAGGAAAAAACTGTGCACGTGTGTGGCCTCGCACGTGCATGTACAGTATATGTACGTGTGTGTGAGTCTGTGTGGCATGTTTAGCGGGAATTGGTAGTTCTCAAATGGATGATTCTTATTTCTATATATTGATCTGAGCTGTAAATGAATTAATGCAGGCATCTCATAGAGCTTACAAGGAGGGGCGGAAACCCACTGAGCTTTAAGTTTGTGGAACACCACAAAGTATGTTTGGTTTGTTTGAAACAATCTTTTGTGTCTAGGTTTATATGCTGCAACATCAATTGTCTTGTTCTTTTACAGACACGCGCTTTCACATTCAAGGCAAATCATGATGAAAGTGTGTGGAACTTGGATGGGGAACTCTTTCAAGCATGCCAGGTCACTGTACGAGCATGCCAAGGTCTTGTGAACTTATTTGCTTCTGGCCCTCAAGTGTAATCTTTATCAAGGTAAATCCAAGTCCTTGTTGGAAAAAGGGAAAAAGTTATTGGATTTCATCTGATTTATCAAAAACTATCATGAGACCTTTCGGTTATTTATTTGAAATGACACTAGATTGCTAACAAGTTTGTTCACAACTTGTCTAATCTTTGAGACTCGACACCTAAGCTATGTAGTGTGTTTGTGTGCATCGATACCTAAGTTTTGTAGTGTGTTAGTGTGCGTCTTTTAAATTAAGTTGGATAATTTCCATCCTCTTCCTTATGAGGGAGTTATTTCTTCTATATACATCTGCAGTTGTTTTTCGGGTTGAAAAGTGTGATCATTCCCCCCTGATTCATTACTGAGTAAATATGAAGATTTCATCAATTAGGGCAACATCTCACAGAAATGGAAGGAAAATCAATTGTAGACGCAAATGACTTGGCAGTATTATTCCAACTGTGACCACCTGTATCACGCTTGTTAGTGATATCTGCATGTTACTTGATAACACAAGGTCACGGGTTTACAAGCATAGACCTCACTGATATCTGTCTTCATTAGCTCAAGTATACTTTTTATGTAATCAAATACAGAAAAAAAGAAAGTTCTCTCCTATTAAATTCTCCATCTTTGTTTTCCACAGGGATCGTTCTAACGCAAAAGGGCTGGTGGAATAATTCCAATAAACACTAGTCTTCCTATGACGAGTAAATTTAAATGTATCGGTGTAGAGATCTACAACATGCCAAATGTTCACCATCCTCTGCCTCACAAAAGCTTCAAGAACATGCCCGTGCATCTCAGTCCGTCAATCAGAAATTCAGGCTAAAGATTATGGTCAAAGTATCAGCAGATATTGTCCTGGCCATATAGATTGATTCTGGGTCACACTTGATCTTCACTCTTCTTCAGTTCTTTTGTTAACATATTTTCCAGTTGTCTACTTATCAGGTTTTGTATTTGTAATTCGCTAGCCGATCACCCACCATCAAAGCTATTCTATAAGTAATTTTTGGGGTGTATAGATATTATCCCCTTCTCTCCTTTTTTTATCTTTTAATTTTTTCCCCCCCTTTATAACATTAGGGCTTGCCCTAAATTAGCTACAGTGATTTTCTGTTTGGATAATAGTTTTTTTTTAACCTCTTGCAGCCTTGAGATGTTCACCATTATCCCATACTAGGGTGTAAGGACTTGAAATGTACTCAACATTATTCTGTGCTTTTTTTTTTGTCTTATTTTTTTTATAAATTTGTGGAAGAAAATTCCCTCTGGTGGTTATCCATGTTGAAGTCCTCTGATCATTTAAAACAAGAATCTAGATGCAGAAATGGGAGGATCAGGCAGATGTAATCCTGAAGGTGCAGGCATGAGATCAAACTTTTCCATTCACCTGTGGATTCATCTCCGCGCCCAAATTAGGGTGCAAGGACTTGGTCTTCGACGAGGATGAACACTTCGGATCATCTTGAATGTGACAGTATATAGTTAGCTCATCGATCTTGATAAATGCGAATGTACTTGATACTTTCTGCTTTTCTGTTTCTGAGAGGGAGCTGTTTTGTCTCTGGGATTGTTGAGAAGACTTCTGAGTTTGTATTTAGGAGAAACTTGCTCAATTTTGTTTGTTTCTCTGTTCAGAGTCAATACATCACATCTTTAACGAAACATATGGGCATATTTCACTAGCCATGTCAATGATGTTGTTTCTCATAGGACCATGCAGGCATGAAGAACAAGCTAATGCTGGGAATGTATGAAATAAAATATTTTTTGGTTAAATGATAAAATTTGTTTTACTTCTTAATATGATCCTTAATTTGTCTATAATGCATGGATACAGACTTTTCCTCTTATTTTTATTTGTTTGTTCTTGACCTGGTTATTTAAAAAAAAAAACAAAACGTATGTATTGTGCTGAATTTTATTAAATTATGTTAGTGTGTGCCTCGAAATGAGTCTAATCATGTTCCGAGTCTGATTCATTTAGTATCGACAAAGATTCGGCCTCCAATAGTCTGATCCAAACTCTTTTATCCGCTGCAAAGAAATTTTATTACTGCTTTAGTTACACTTGTAATCTTAATCATTTCAATAGAACTGTGACGTGTTGTCTAATTATCCCTAAACAAATTCTGATTATATTTAAACATCATTTCAAGGGACAAAGTCATGATTCATATATGTGTTTATTTTTATTTATATTTGTTTATTATTATTATTATTATTTTAATGAAGAACACCGAATCACCCACTCTTTCCGTGCGAGGAGATTCCTTGGACGGACATCTCGGCTACCAATTTTCAAACGTTGACTTCTCACAGCACCCCAAATATTCTATCAATAGGTCCAAATTTCCAATATCTAAAATTTCCAATATCTATTTCTTAGAGCCTTGGGTAAACAAAAATAATTATCATATATTAAAATGATCCCATGGGCAATGTCTGATGTCATCATGGATTATAAAAATTAAAAAAAATTAAGATTGAGAAGAAACGACGCACAAGGACATATTTCGTATATATTCTAACTTCTACAACGATCAGAGTCCAGAAATTATTAGGATATTTTAGTGACAAAAAAAAGAAGAAGAAACACGCAAATCAGTTTGTGGGGTCCTTATAAAATCAGTAGTAGCTGTCGGTGCTCATGACCACTGAAAATCTTAAAATCTTCAGCCAAATTGAATGTGAAGACCCCTCACCATTCAAAATTTGTGTTCCTTGGGTCACTCAGATCATTAATTTACATGTGAAGACTCTCTTGTCTCGTGTAGCCTGTGGCACTTTGACATTGACCCAATATTGGTAGGTCAATTGCAGGTCTCTTTCGCCATTGAAAGAGTCTACATCCATGGGCGAAGAGTAACAGCTGAATTTACCTTTTTTTTGTGATCTCACACAGTTTTTTCAGAATTCAATTGGGAAGAATCTTGAGCTGGAAAGCTGAAAAATAACAATTCACCAAATTATATTTACTCACTCAATGGTCTGCAGAGCATGGCATGTGACATTGCCTGATTGATGGATAACAATGCTCTTGAAAATATAATCACTTTATTTATTTTCTATTTATCTTTTCTCAATAAAAATAATAATAATTTTATAGATCACGTTTTTTGATAAACGTTATTATTTCAATTTAGACCATCAATCTAAAAACTTGTTGTAAATTTTCTTGTGCTCTTGTGATATTGATAAAATCATCTTCTACCCAAGTATCTCTTCTCAATTACAGAAAAATGCTTAGGGAAGCACCCATTTTTTGATTTTTAAATGTATTTTAGAAATTAGGTACCAATAAACGTGGGGTTGAGACACAACTTAGGTGGCACAACACAATCTTTTCTTATAAGTTTAAATCTCTTCATTTACAATGAAAGCAAAATTTTAACTTACAAGTGAGAACGCAATAGTAAGTCAATTTATGAAAGCTTATCGTGAATGATTCACAAGAAGTCTATACTATTTTGTTGACTATAGTTGGAACTACATGTAACTCAAATTATAAGAAATGACAACTCAATTATTTATTTTAATGTAGTTAGAACTACTTTTTAGGAGTTTTTTTTTTTTTAAAACTGTAGTTGGAACTGTGACCAAATTAGTTATAGTTCCAACTAAAACAGTGGGACTATAATAAATGAGGGTTCCACATAAGCTTTTATTAACAATACGATTTCATTACGCGTTAAATTAAACAACTGTTGTTTATCTCCTATAGTTGGAACTACAATTGTGAGTTGTTAAACCAAACACATAAGTTGATGTTCTAACTATATAAATAACAACTACATATTATTGGAATTGCAGTATAGCTCCAGCTACATCAAACAAAAAACCCCTTACTTCAGGGGTTCGTGTCTAATTGAAATTATTTTGAATTCAAACAAAAAATAAGCTAAAACAAGGAAAAAAAAAAAGTAAAGACATGAATACATGTTGAACAAATAATAAGCGCTATTATAATACAATAGTAATATATTTTACAGCGATCGAGAGTTTTGGAAGTCAATTTTTGCTTAAATTAATAAGACTATACCAATTCTTCTAAAAAAAATAAAATAAAAATAAAAACAACGCATTGTAGTTGGGTACAAAAATGGATCCACAGATACAAAAAAAAAAAAAACGGATCAATACAGAGATATACGAGTTGACTTCTCATTGACCCTAAAATAATAAGAACAACCCAGGCCTAACTCCCTACATAATAAGTTCAGTTACCAAATTATTACCTACCTTAATATCAGAAGATGATACCTAGCCTGAACCATAAAAAACGGAGATAAAAGAGGCATGCAAGTGGGCCATCGGACAGCGACTAATAAAAGAACAGTTTTGATTTTTCTTGTGTGAAACAAAGTAATGCTGATGGTTTCCTTCAAAACTGGCCATATTCTTTTAATTTGTGACTCCAAATTTTCAAAGCCCCATGCCCATATCTCGTTTCTGGGTATTTTCCTCTGCTCTTCATTTTGGTGCCTCCTGAAAGAGAGAGAGCTTTTGGAGGCATAAAGGCGGCGGCTTTGAAAGAATGGTATGATTCTCTATTTCTCCCAAAAGAACTGTATTTGCTCATATTTGGCTTTTCTCTTTTCTGGGTATTTCATTTTTATTCTTCTGCTTTTAGTTTCTTTCTTTTTAGGTTTTTGGGCCGAGGAAGAGTTTGAAGTAATTTTGTGGGTTTATGAGGGAAAAAATGGATTCTTTTTGGTGGCCCTTCTGGAGCTTCTTCTAAATACTCTGAGTTTTATCTATCAAAAATTGTAATACTAGAAGACTCATAAACATTTCATTTGTTTAAAAAGATGATATTTACTTGGTTATTTTTGGGCACAAGATTTTTCCCAGGGGAATACTGAATTCAATTCACTGGACAGTAGGAGAAGGCAATAGGAAAAGAAATGGAAATTGAAGAGATGAAGGAAAGGGGTGAACCCTTAACTCCCTCACCGTTAACTGTTGCAGTGGCTGTACACGGAACCAAAAACAGCAAGTATGCACTTAAATGGGCATTGGAGAAGTTCATTCCTGAGGGGAGAATTTTTTTTAGGCTTTTATACGTGCGGCCGAAGATCACAATGGTCCCTACACCAAGTAAGTCATATCTGATTCCAGTTCTGTATAGAAATTACTACAAAGATTTTTAGTTATAATTTGTAATATGATTGTTGAAATTGTTGTTAGAATTTTTAGGTTTAGTTTGTTTTGTGGTTGCCAGTCTCTTGTAATGTATTTCTATCATCATGAAAGTTGTGGAAATTAGTTCATTAAAGTTGTGCAGGCCTATGAGCTTGCTTACAGTGTAAGGCCTCCATTAGTAAGTTCGGACATCCCTAGCTCTAATTGCAATGAATCAACTCATGTAAGTTAATCTTAAGATATGATCAGAGTTCAAAGATAACCATTTTAGGAACTGTTCGCCCCAAATGACATTTGACAAATAGCTGTGTCGTCTGTGTCTATGTTGCACACAAACTGACACACTAACATGGATATGACATGACCCACTGATACATGGAAAATTCTAGAAAATATGCAAAACAGAAGTATCATGTTTGATACGTGTACCCAACATGTATACAACAAGATGTGGGTTTGCAATAGAAGTTGTTACATAGATCTATGCATTGCAAATCACTTACCATGAAATATGATGACCCCCGAACCAGAGTCTGAAATCCCGTATGATGTAGAAACATTCCTGACCAGGGAAAAATAGGAGTGGTTTGGCAACATTCAAGAAGGATATGGGGTAATGGAAACACTGGAATGTGGACGAGAGTTATGCCATAGGCTCTGCATAAGCTCTTTTTCTAGCGTGAAGACTGCCAACAAGCTGTTCCTTACCCCAAAACAGTTATTGACTGTTGTACTCGGCCCATAATAGCTGAATGTCTGCAAGAACTATTGAATCCCATTCCTTCCTCACGCTACGCAGTACACATTGTGTCCACCATGTGGACCAAAGGGCTAGAAGGGATGATGGCCATTGTTTCACCTTCAGTTACAGCTTGAAAGGTAGTAGGAGCTCCCGTGTACTGACAGTGAACAAAGAGGTGGCTTGAGGAGTAGAAATTTAATCATTGATATAAAAAAAAAAAAATAGGGGATACAAGGTCAGAATATGATTATTTGTCCTTTTCAGTTATATTTTGCCTTTGAGTGCACACGATTCTCTATAACATTATCATCTTACATCTTTATTGTTACTCTTTCCTTTTAATGGGGAATTTGGAGGTCGTTTTTGTTAACCTGAGTTTAAAACTGCATGACCGTAAAAGTTCCCTACCTGCGACTAGCTTTTTATGTCCTATGACAATGTATCTTTCTCATGGTTTCCTTGATTAGAAATTTCAAATTTGGCACCAGGTGATAAGAGGGTTTATGTGAGGTTGCGACCCAAGGATAATTCTCAATTAGGTCTTTGGGTGAACTTCTTGACTTTGAGTTGTCCTCCATAACCAACCCAATTTTAACAGAAAAAGTCTTCATAAATATGACAATTGTGAAAGAGGGTAAGGAGTTCAAACAGAACTTTATTTGGTACTTGCTCTAAGTCAGCGGACAATCTCTTCATCGAGTGTTTATATTTGACCTTTTTCTCAAGGATGAATTCATTATAGATCACCCTGGCTCTGATGATATAGAGCATATGGAGGAAGAGTGTAGTGGGGAAAGGGTTAGCAAAGCTTACATGAGAAGTGTGCTAAACAGAGAGGAAAATTATAGGGTTTAAGTTGTGGAGAACTTGGTAAGAAATTTATTCTTATATGATAGGTTGGGAAAATATTCAATTTAGAGGAAACCTGTCAGAGCTTAATTCCATCTTTGATTTTACAGGGGTTCTGTATTTTCCTGGTACAAGTCCTGCTGTTAGTTAATGGTGACTGATAGATGATCAGACCGCTAGGAGCAGATCCTAGGTATCTCCCTGTGTCCATGTTCCTGTGAAACTCTCACATTCAAGGAACCATCCACTGCTGCCATTGAAATTTCCTGCACAAAGAATGATATCAAAGAGCAGATATGGCCGACGCCTGATTAAAATGTATTATGATCACTAACTACAGATTGAATGTATTAATGCTGCTTTATTGTTAACTTACTTGATTTGAAACCTAAATTACTACTACTCAAAATTAAGCATACATATTCATTTATCATCCATATTTATTTGTTACATCAAACTGCAACCTTTTGATCTTGCTCTCGTCTTCTTGTACCGAATAGTTATATGTCTACCTTTAAGCTTCCATTTATTATTTTAAGGGTGGAGTGAGATTACTTGTCTAATTTTAGCTGTACTTTTTTGGTTATCACTTGTAATTCAGTGGGTAACTATCTTCCTATTTCAAAAGTGCGGGATGATGTCGCCTCTGCATACATGAAAGATGTAGAAATGCAAACCAATTCCATGTTTCTACCCTACAAGAAAATGTGTACTCAGAAAAAGGTAAACTCTCCTTTATGTTACATGCTCCAATAATGAAAATACCAAAGACTGGGTCACATTTATTCTGCATGCAGGTAGAAGCGGAAGCTGTGGTAATTGAAGCAGATGATGTAGCAGAGGCATTGTCAGCAGAGGTCAATAAATATGCAGTCAGCAAGCTTGTAATAGGTGTTTCTTCGAGAAATATCTTTACTAGGTAATGATACAGCCTAAAATAGTTTGCTTTAAGATGATTATTTTTCTTTCCAAGCAAAATTGAAGAGTTGTTAAAACATAGTTCCTCGATTTGAATCTTGATTGTATTTATTGAAAGTACACCTAGAGGGGGAGGCGTGAATAGGTGTTGTGCTAATTTAATGACAAATAATGTGAAAATGCAAATAATTATAAAATGAATAATGCAAACGGTCAATTCAAATCAAGAAGTGAAGCCGGATTCCCTATGAAGGGCTCTAGAACTTCTCTTCTATATTCCTCGAGACAATAAGTTGAGGTGCTCAATTGCCTTCTTGATTGAGAGAGTGAAAACCGACAAGTTAAGAATGATGCTAGCAATGAATAGTAAGTGCAAATGAATACAAAATACAAGTGTAAGTAAAAACAAGTAGAATAGAGAAAGAGAGAAAGCAATCACAAACACAAGATATTTGTTTTGAGATCGAGCACAAAGCTCTACATCCCTGCCTTCACCGCGTGAAGGATTTCACTATCCATTAAGAATTTTCCATAAAGGAGCCTCCACAAAGAAACTATAATGGTCTACACAAGATTGGAATACACAACTCCAACTGTCAATCCTCGTCAAAAGAGTTAGCACAAAGACAATGAGGTTTACAAGCTCTTAATGACCGCAAAGATCACAAACTTTCTTTTACAATTTCCTATAGTATATGATGAGAAGTGAGGCTCAAAAAGTTTATGAGAGAAAATTCATTGATATAAATGAATTTAAGAGCTGAAAACTTGCAGAAATTAGCTTGAAAATGAGAACACTTGAAGTAAGAAAACTAGAAAACTTTTTCTTTTGAATAATTTAATTTTTCAAAATGTTTTCCAAAATCAAGAGATTTCTCTATATTTAATTCTCTCCAAATGATCATATATATAAGCAAGTGATAAACACTGTTAGTATAACTTATCAGGTCATTAGGAAAGAGATTAGGTTCAAAAAGGAGAAAATATCTGCTGGAGAATAAGTTAAAAATCTCAGATTTTAAAAACTAGCTGTTACTGTAGCTCTGTCAAGTTATCTCTTAAGCTATTTGTAAGGCTAGAGATGCTATGGTTTTTTTTATTGTTGGTCTTCCAGTTATTTTTTTCTTCTATAGTTTCATAAATTGTATGTTTTCTTGTTTAATCCTGTTTTTCATCTCTATCCTCCTATTTCTTCTAGCGGAAACCATATAGGTTAGTGACATATTTTCTTGAATTTTCTTTTTTCTTCACCAACTTCAGTAAGCATGCGAATTCATTTTAGATTTACTTATAGGGAAATGTGGAATATTGCCACGCTGTTTCAGTAAAGAGCCAATAACAAAACAATACAAGAACACCAAAGCGCATGAAGAAAACACCCTTGCGTGATACATCACACACACCCCCCTCCCTCTAAGCATGACTTACTTCATACAAAAGAGAAAACCAAGCGCCAACAATGACACTGGTAAACTTGAGGATGTTTCTTTAAAAGCTTTTAATGAAACATGGGAGGCCACAACACACTGTTTTACTAAATAAAAAACAATTGACGCTGGTAAGCTCGAGGCAAAAGTGACAATGGCACAATCTCTAGACAGGGGTAGAGCCAGGATTTCTATGCAGTTGGCACAAAATGAAGCTAACAAATTAGTACAAAAACATGTAAATAGTTAAGACACAAAAGGCAATAAGTTCTCTGATTGAAAGATAAACATCAATTTGCGCAAAACATCACCCAGAATCAACTAAATATGATAATGAATAGAGAAATTTTGTTATTGATTTTTTTTAAAATTGTGATCTCTAATCCAGTCAATCGAACCTAAATAAAATTTTCTTGCTGAAACTAAAAAAAATAAAATCTATTTAGTTGCAGCTATATCCAATCCAATCTTACTAGAATTTGTTGCTGAAATTTAAAAATTTTAGATCTATCCAATCCAATTGGATGTAAGTGTAACTAATTCCGTTCCTAAAATCAAATCAAAATATAAGATTTATTTAGTTGTGCAAGCCTTCATGGAATAGGGGGGAAAAAATCCAATCTAACTAAACTTCATCTTTGAAATTAAATCGAATCAAATCATAATTTTTGAGGTAAAATTAAAAGGAAATGGCAAATTTACATACCTAGTACTTATTTGCCATTTCTTCTTTCTCAATCTATATCTAGATGATGGAATCATCAAACTTGAATGCCAAATAGGATGAGAATTGATAAAAAAACAATAATTAATTTTTTTTAACCTTTTCTTTCAACTTGATACTTCTATGTTTTGCTTACTGTTCTTTCTTATCTAATATTAAGGAGAAGAGAAAAAGACCTTTTTGTTGCAGAAGAGGAAAATGTTTTTCTTGTTAGAACATGACTTTTCTTTGATTCACTGAATGTAGCGAGGATAGGATTAGTTAGATATTTTGAATCTATTGGTATTATCAAGAAATCAGCTTGAGTATTAGTTAAGAATGCTAATATGAACTTTATTTGGTCATTTAATTTGCTATTACTTAATATGCATCTTAAAGAGTAGGCTATAATTAAGTAGATTCCTAGAAGTGCATATTTTATCACTATTATGGAAACATTTTCATAAAAAGAAAAGGTCAAACTAATCTCTCAATTCTCTCATTGAAAAATGGACTCAACACATAAACAAGGGCACAATAAGAAAATTATGCAAATTTAGCAAGAGCACATATGAGAATTAGTGGATGAACTATTGAAATTTTGAGATGGGGGGAACGTGCCTAGCCTTTTTTTAGTGCATGCTTTCACCCTTGCTGATGCGGCAAGTGGAAAGGTCACCTTCCATTTACAAGTTGTAAGTGAAGAGGTCATAGGTGGTATTGCTACATATGACAACGCTAATTGCAACTTCTTTACTACAACCCGTGACACAACTTGCATGTTGTAAGCCCCCAATTACGTCAATTCAAAAATAAGAATGCTATAATTGGTGCTTATGGAATATTACTTACATCACGACCAAACAGTCCACGGTAAATGTAAAGATAGAGGAACTGCTCGCAGGCGTATGACATTGATGGCGATTAGCTGCAAACACAAGGATTTCTGTAGCATACATACATCTAGAGACAAGGGTGGAGGAAGGGTGGAGGCATGTGCTGAGAAGCCCATGCACGTTTCTTCCTCCTCGAAATTTCTATATTTCCTCCACTAACTCTCAAATATGCCTTTGCTAAATTTGCATAATTTTCTTATTGTGTCCATTCTTGTGTGCTGAGTCCTCATTTCAAGGAGTGGATCGAGAAATTAGTTCGACATCTTTATTTGAAAATATTTCCATATAGTGATAAAGTCTGCATTCCTAGGAAACTACTTACTTTTAGCTTATATTTTAGGATAAGTTTTAGGTAAATAGTAAATTAAACAATCAAATAAAATTTATATTAGCAGTCTTACTTAATACTTAGGCTGATTTATAGAAAATGCTAAAAGACTCAAAACATTTAATTAATTCTATCATCGGTTTCAATGTAATCAAAGAAAAGTCGGGTTCTAAGGAAAAAAGCCTTTTCCTCTTCTGCAACAAAAGGATATTTTCCTTCTCCTTAATATTTAACAAGAAAGAACAATAAGAAAAACATAAAAATAGAAATATCAAGTGGAGGAAAAAAGTAGAAAAAAATAAATTATTGTTTCTTGATCAGTTCTCATCCTATTTGGCATTCAAGTTTGATTCCATCATCTAGATGATATATTGAGAAAGAAGAAAGAGCAAAGGAAGTTCTAGGTATGTAAAATTTTCATGTTTTTTTAATTTTACCTCAAAATTTTATGATTTAATCCGATTTAATTTCAAGGATGAAGTTTAGTTAGATTGGATTTTCTTTTCTTATTCCATAAAGACTTGCACAACTAAATAATATAATATTCTGTTTTAATTTCATGAACCGAAAATTAGTTACACTTACATTTGATTGGATTGGATTAGATCTGATTTTTTAAAAAGAATTCATCAACAAGTTGTAGTAAGATTGGATTGGATAACTGCAACTAAATAGATTTTTTTTCTAGTTTCAACAAGAAAAAAAAATATTTAGGTCTGATTGGATTGGATTAGAGATCATTTTTTAAATTTCAATAACAAAATTTGTGTAATCCCTATCATAATTAATTGACTCCGCCTAATATTTTGCTCAACTCAATGTTGATCTTTCAATTAGGAAACATATTGTCTTTTATGTCTTTACTAAACACAACTTATAATACCATTTGCTGTGACACCATTTACAAGATGCATGTCAACCTACAACCAACTAAACAGCACGTTAACTAGCATTGCTTGGTGAAGTTCCCTCCACCATGCATGGTGAAAAAAGATAGGAATCTGCCAAGATCATGAACCGACAAATGTTTGATTCATTACTCTTAAATGTTTCTGTATGCGTCAAGCTTAGGAAACTCACTGTCCTAATCAAAAGGTTGGCACCATTCTACCATAGACATATGCGTTGGAAGGTGGAGCATGGCCACCCGGTTTCATTAAAGAGAACATTATGAAACTATGAGAATTTGAGAGGAAAAGATTTGAGAGAGATTGATAATTCTTTCTTCATACTCTTATTTATAAGCAAATATAATTACTACTGTGATAAATACCACTAAACAATAAGAGTGGCAGCGGAAACACTGAGTGATCCATCGTAGCAAACAATATAACTTGATCGCCACAAGAACAAGAATACAAATCAAGAACACAAGATTTTGTGGGAGGAAGGGGAGAAATTCTTATTAACTTAAGAAGTAAAAACAGAGTTTACAAGGATCTCACATAAGGATCTTTCAAACTCTCAATACAAGGTTATATACAAGGTTATAAGGCTTAAAAAACTAATGAAACAATCTCATATTTATAGGAAACAAATACCCAGAGTTTGGGTTAAAATCGAAATCAGAATCAAAATTTGGGTCGGATACATACAGATACGCCCAGATTGTTGCTGATGTCACTATCGACAGGACTGTCGATAGGGTTGTCGACAGGCCTGTCAACAACATTGTCCGAAAGTGGTCTGTCTCAGATTTTTGACAGCTTTACCAAAGCTGTCGAAAGCTACCTCCAGAGCTTTTGAATGCTTCATACAACTTTCAAAAGCTTGGCTGAGTCTGTGCATGTTCTAGCTGCTGAATCTGTTAGAATCTCCTCCATCTTGTCGCTTAGCCTTCTCCAATGAATGTGAGGCACTCAAAATACCAATTAATCTCCACTTTGGCTCACATATCATGAGTCTTTTGTAGAAATTGGCCTCCACATCATCAAATAAGCTTTCTCTCCCTCAATATGACTTCACACGACTCTCTCAAGAACCCATTTTCCATCTTACCTTTGAAAACATTCATAGATGCTCTGAACTTCTCCATCGAGATGGTGTTTGTCATCATGTCTGCTGAATTATTCTTTGTACTAATTTTGATCAAATCAATAACCTTTTCGCTGCAACCCACTGATGTATCCTGTGATACCTCATATTGATGTGCTTTGTTCGCTTATGATACCTATGATCCTTAGTAAGGTGTATCACACTGACTATCGCAGTAGATCTGAACTGAATTCTGTATGATTCTAAATGTACCAATCAATCCTCTCAAGCATAAGGCTTCCTTAGATGCCTCAACTGCAGCCATATACTCCGCCTTTGTAGTTGAAAGCTTCACTTTGTCTTGCAACTCTGCCTTCCTACTAACAACTCTCTCAGCTACTGTAAATACATAACCCGTCGTAAATATTCACTGATCAAGATCTTCAGTATAATTTGCATCAACATATCCTTGTGTCTTAGACTTTCTTGTTTTCTATTTCTGAAACACCAAGCCTAATTTAGTAGTTCATGTCACTACTTTCTATTGTTGTCTTCTTGATTCGATATGAACCAACTTACTTTATTAATTGCATAGGCTAAGTCAAGTGCAAACCAGAGCATACATCAGTGATCCCACCGTACCAGCATCGGTACTCGAGACACCTCATCCTCCTCATCTTTTGAGCTTGAACGCTGACTGGAGGATAACCTGAAGTCACTTGCCAAAGGAGTAGTGACTGATCTTGCTTCAGTCATGTTAAATATTTTTAACATCTTGAGAATATAATTCTCCT
Source organism: Agave tequilana (assembly GCA_038442645.1). Lineage (NCBI taxonomy): Eukaryota > Viridiplantae > Streptophyta > Magnoliopsida > Asparagales > Asparagaceae > Agave > Agave tequilana. The sequence continues at coordinate 28,434 of JAVJIF010016253.1, read as the reverse complement.
GGAATAACTTGAGTATGCTTATACTCATGTCTCGATTGATCTCCATACATAAGATCTTCTTGGTTTCTCTTAAATTTTTCATGCCGAACTTCTTTAGCTGAGCTTTAAGCTTCTGAATATGTGTCTTATTTCTTGCAACAATTAACATATCATCCACATACAATACCAAATATGTGAAATCATCATTGCACTGCTTGAAATAAACACATATACCATACTCACATTAGGTGTATTTGGTCTTGATTATGAATGGGTCGAACCACTTGTACCATTGTCTGGGAGACTGCTTCAGCTCATAAAGAGACTTCTTGAGAAGGCACTATATTTTCTTGACCTTCCTGATCGAATCCTTCAGATTGCTTCATGTATATCCTCTCCTCTAACTCACCATGCAGAAATGTTATTTTCACATCCAGCTGCTCCAACTCTAGATCACCTTGAGCTATGATTGCCAACAACAACAAAAAAATGTATATTTGACTACAGGAGAGAAGATCTCATTGTAATCAATATCCTCTTTCTGAAAATACCTTTTGGCAACTAGCTTTACCTTGTACTGCTCATTGTTCTTTTTTTAAAAGACCTCCCTATAACCTATCACTTTAGAACCCTTTGGTAGATTCACTAAATCTCATGTTTTATTCCTCTTCAAAGACTCCATCTTCTATCATGGCTATGACCTACTTGTCACTGTCATCCATATTGATTGCCTCCTTATAACTGCTAGAATCTCTAGCTTTCATTATTAATGCAAAATAGACTTGGTCCTCTTCACAACTATATCTGATTGATGGTACTGAAACTTTGTCTAACCGCCTAACTGTCTAGGTTACACCTATTACTCCTGAGTAGCTTCCTGCCTGTCTCTATCTGAAACTGAGGAGTTTTCATCTGACCTGACATGCTTGATGGGATTATTTGAAAACTCAAACTCCTCTATCTGAGAATCTGTTGAACTGTCTGAAGCTTCACCTTACGCCTTGTCCTCCGTCTTTGACTGTGCTTGAACATTGAATCTTCATCAAAAATTACATCTCTGATTCTCTGCTAAGAAAGGCACTCTTCTTCTCTGAATCTCAAAACCTGTATGCCTTGGTTCCCTTAGTGAAATCGATGAAGTAACACCTCTTTGACTTGACTCCTGCTTGTTCCTCTTTTGATTATCAACCAAACTGTATGTCGGACAATCGAATATCCATAAGGTTGAATAATCTACTGACTTTCCTCGCCATATCTCTTCTAGGGTCTGAATATCAATGGCTGTAGATGGTGACATGTTCATTAACACATGATTTACTGCCTCTGTCCAGAAACTTTTTGACATGTCAGCCTATAACTTCATACTGCGGATACGCTCTGCTAGTGTCTGATTCATGCATTCTGCTACTCCATTTTGTTCTGACCGCCTTGGTAATACTCAACTGGGGCTCAATATCTTTACTAGTTAAGTACTCATTGAATTTCGTGAATGCATACTTATCCCATTGTCTGACCTCAAGAACTTCACCTTCGCCCTTTCTGTTTCTCCCCAATGGCTTTTCACTCCTTGAACTTCTGAAATTTCTCTGATTTCTGCATCAAGAAGTACATCCAAACATTGCGGGAGAAATCATCTGTAAAAGTAACATAATAATGTTCACCGAATGAATGCAACTGGCGAGGATTCTCACACATCCATGTGTATAAGATCTAACAAGCTCTTAGTTTTGTGCACTGAGATAGTAAAAGATGCTCTCGACTGTCTACCCATAATGCAAAACTTATGTAGATTAAGTTTGTAGTGTTTAATACCTGATAGAACTCTTTTGCTGTGTAGGGCTCGAAGACCTCGCTTGGTCATGTGTCCGAGAATCATGAGTCAAAGTCTTGTAGTGTCCTTCTCCGTCGCTATAGAAGCATCACCAATCACCGCGCTTTCGATCACCTTGTACAAGTTCTTCGTGCACTCTGCTTTGTGGACTGTCATGGAGTCCTTAATGACCTTTAGAGCTTCATCTATGCCTGAGAATCTGCATCCTCGAGCTTTCAAGGCTCCCAACGAGAGAAGATTTTTTTCTCAGGTCTGGAATGTGTCTCACGTCCTTGAATGTTCACACCTGTTCGTCAAACATTTTCATACGAATACTGCCTATTCTAACTGTCTTGCATGCAACATCATTCCCCATCAGGACCGTGCCTCCTTCAAATAGCTCATATATGCTAAATCACTCCTTTGGCACATGTAGTATATGCACCCCGAGTCAAGCAATCAAGCATTTGGGAACCTCCCTTTGCCTCTGCTTGGATTCATTAACAGAACATCACATGGTTCTTCAACTGCTTCCTCAGCTACACTGGTACTAGCTCCACCAGCTCTTAAACCACCCTTCTTCTTTAGCATCTCCTTGTACTTGAAGCAATTCTTCTTCATGTGCCCTGGCTATTTGTAGTAGTAATAATCATTGTTTCCATTAAAAGCTTTGGTACTCTTCTTGTATCCTCTACTTTGTGATCTCCCCCTTTGCTCTTTGTACCAATCTTGAGGTCTCCTCTGTGAAACCTGTCTTCATCAGGTCATTATTTTGGATCATCTCCTGACATCTTTCAACTCTAAAGTCTCTTTTTCATACATGATAGTGGTCGCCAAGTCATCATAACTATGAGGAAGAGAAGATAATAGCAAAAGAGTTTTGTCTTTCTCTTCTAGTTTCACCTCCAGTGCCAACGTGCCACTCAAAATTCGATTGAACACATTGAGATGTTGCAGATTCGGTGTCCATTCCTTCATCTAAAGACTATACAACTGCTTCTTCAAGAAGAGTTTGTTGGATAAACTCTTTATCATGTGGGGACTCTCTAGCTTACATTATAAACATGTAGTTGTTTTCTCGTTCATTACATAGTAAAGAACTTCATCTGATTGGCATAGTATAATAGTGGCCTTGACTCGAACATCGAGATCCACCAACTCGTCCTCCATGTTGGACGACTTCTTCTCAGTACTAAGCAGGGCCTTGTGAGTGCCCTCCTTCACTAGCAATGTCGTTACTCGCATTTTCTATAATAGAAAGTTATTCTTCTTGTCGAATTTCTCCACATCGAACTTTATTGTGGTCATCTTGTTGGTCATAGCTCTGATACCAATTGTTGTGATAAACACCACCAAACAATAAGAGTAGCAGCGGAAACACCGAGCGATTTTCCGTAACAAGCAATATAACTTGATCACTATAAGAACAAGAACCCAAATCATGAACACAAGATTTTTGTGGGAGGAGGGGGAAATTCTTATTAACTTGAGAAACAAAAGTAGAGTTTACAAGGATCTCACAAAAAAATCTCTCAAACTCTCAATACAAGGATGCATACAAGGTTCTAGCGCTTAAAAAATCAATGAAACGATCCCATATTTATAGAAAACAAAATACCCAGAGTTTAAGTCAAATCCGAAATCAGAATCCAACTTGAAACAAAATCAAAATTCAGGTCAGATACGCACAGATACGCCCAGATTGCTGTTGCTATCGATAGGTATGTTGACAACGTTGTTCCAAAAGTTGGCCTTTCTTAGATTTTCGATAGCTTCGCCAGACCTGTTGAAAGCTACCCATAGAGTTTTCAAAAGCTTCATGTTAGCTTTCGAAAGCTTGGCTGAATCTGTGCATGTTCTGGCGACTGAATCTGTTAGAATCTCCTCTACCTTGTCGCATAGTCTTGTCCAATGAATGTGTGAAACCCAAAATACCAACAGTTATAACTCATAATACAAGTATGATTTCAAATATATAAAGAAATATGACTCCTAATTAGGTAATTACAGGACTCTTAATACATAAAGCAATATGACCCATAATTAGATAACTAATCTATTCAAAGAGTTTAACACTCTCACGCAAGCTGGAGCATAGATATTAGTTATACCCAGTTTGTTACAAAGACTAATAAAATATTTTCTTTTTTTTCTAGACAAAAAAGTAAAATTCTTAATGTTGATGCCAATCTATTGAATCAATATTGCTGCTATGAAAGATGCAGCTCGAAGTGAACTAAATCTGAGTCGCACCAAACACTTAGACAAAGACTGCACAAAAGGTCATATTCATCTCCTTGAATAGAATTAAGATTTTAGAGATTCCCAAACTCAGAAGAAGTGAAAGTTTTCAGATATCTTCAAACTCAATAGGAGAGATTTTGGAATATCCTCAAACTCTGTAGAAGTGGAGGTTTTGGAGATCCTCAAACTCAATGAGAGATGAGAATACTTGTTGCAGTAGTAATACCAATGAAAAAATTTGCAGCAGTTGTAAAGTAAAGATAAGATGACCACATAGCAGAGAAGAACATGACAGTAGCAACAGTAGATAGATTCACGGTGTAGTGACAACATCTTATAGTTACAGTAAATCAATAGTTGCATTAGAATACAGTTGTAGCAGATGAAGAATGATAGTAGCAACAATAGACTCAAATATGTAGTTTGCAGTTCTGAACAGAGAAGATAGATTTAGAATAAGGCAGTCGAGAGTTATAGAGAAGAGGCATAGGGTGCAAAACATAGCAACAACAGTTTGTGATCATGTAACCCATGAAGCCGAAATTGTTGAATTTGAAGACGTCGTGGTGGCAAGCAAGTAGAGAAACTTCGATAAGAGAGAAAATTTTGATAACACAAAGCGAAAAAGTGGCTTGGTGCTAGGCACACACTATATGAGTGTAACCTAGTGCAGGCTCGAGAACGACTTGATGACGACAATCAGTGAATTTTTTAAGAGAGAGAAAATATTTAAGAGAGATCAATGAGTTATCTCTATACTCTTATTTATAGACAAATACAATTATAACACATAATACAAGTAAATTTCTAATACATAAAGAAATATGACTCTTCATTGGGTAATTATATAACTCTTAATACAGAAAACAATATGACTCCTAATTAGATAACTATCATAATTAGGTAACTAATCTAATCAAAGAGTTTAGCAGAAACAATGTGAAGTTTACAACAACACCGGTGATCCACTGAGATACATCAAATAAATATTAAAAGAACCAAAACATCAATACATCCCTAACAACGAAAAAAAAAACTAAAATGGATTATGTAGAAGCGAAATGTTTGTTCACATAATATGCTCCAGAACTTACATGGCACTCAGGGTACTGAAGGAGATGCGGAGGTAGAATCATCTTCTACAACACCCTATCAGAAACTTCGTTGTCACCCCTCTTAAAAGCTACTCCATCCAATATGTCTGGAATGAAGTCTCATTGCTCGCTTGTTGTTCGATTGTTGTGCCTTGGAAAACACAATAGTTACCCTATAAGTTCTGAAATAAAAAAAATGAGTCAAGATTACTCAAATATCCCTTCCACTTCATATCTATAGTTCATCATCTCTTTTCACAAGGCCCAAAAAGTGGTTGCAACGGAGATCATTCACTTACATCTGGTGAAACAAAGCTCCCAAGCCACAATTTCATATCAACAATATTCCATAGGATGTAAATTTTTTTTAAGGGATGCATCTAGCTGGTCCCTGACCATCTTACTCATAGCACATTCTAGGAATAGGTAGTCCCATGATCCTAGACAAATAACACAATAGTTTAAAATCTTGGTATCGGCAATGCTTTTAGTATTAATATCATTAATATTGGTTATCAATATCAGCAATATTGACCATGTTGACAATATTGGTCCCAATCTCGAGTGATATCATAAGGTTAATATTGTATCGGGTGCCTCAAAAATCAATATGATATTGCTGATATATATAAGAATCAGCCAATATTTGAAACCATGATTAATACAATAGAGGATCATTCCATTTGGTTCACAGCTGCCTTTAAAAAAGTTCGAAAACATCAACCTCAAATTTAATAAACGATCAATACACCTTCTACCATGCTAAAAGCTTGTTCTTCTACCATTCCAAACCTAGTACCAACTGCTCCTCTAGAAGATTGGGTAATCTATCCAAGAGACACTTGGTCCAACTCTATATCCCATATCTGGTATTTCTACCACTCACATATGATCTGTAAAGAACCACTTTTGTATCTCTGTTATTATGAACGGTATTCCATCTCTATTTAAATAATAATGCTATGTTCATCTCCCTGGTGTTGATGCTTCCTAGAGCCCTTGTGATCCTTGTCTGTTTGCTGATTAGCGGCTTGCATTCAAATACAAAGAGAAAGGGATAAAAGAAAGGGAAACACACTCGTTATTGAAGGCCATCACAACACAGTCTGTATACATGTGACTTGACATTCATACGTGAGAAAGAGACAAAGAAGAAAGTCAGATGTTGGTCAAATTAATTAATTTGTGTTTTAAGAACCCTTTAGATCTTATTGTGCCAACTGATCATATAGGTTTAACCAATCAGGTTCAATATACGATAACTGCAAATCATGATGGAAATCATATTGGCTCCAGTGTGTGACCCCGGATTTAGATCAACTGTCTTTCTTCTTAATTTCATGTTACTTTCAAGGGGGCTCGGTTTCACGCCAATTTGTCATCATTAGATGAAGTGTTAAGGTTTGGTGCTAATTCTAATACAATGGTGATTATGATAGGGAATCAAGAATTAATGAGAATTGACTCCCCATAAGAACTAGGAGATGTCTATAAACAGTCCTTTAGATAGAGTCTTCTATTCTCTTGTAATTAATCCAGAGACATATCCTAAAAATGGAGATTTTATACTCATGCAAGGAAGGTGAGAAATCTCAAAGAGAGATGGAAATAATTCTTGCAATTCCCTTTTAAAGTAAAACGAAAAAATAGAAAAAAAAAAAAAAGCTCCTCTCCTTGTGGACATAAGCAAATTTCCAAACCATGTAAGTTCTGTGTTGCATTATTTATAGGTGTTCTTGTTCTCTTTGTTTGCTATCAAGGGTTTTGCCCTATGTTGCACAGACATGGCTGTACTGGAATGGACACCACATGCGGACATGCGGAAAATTCTTAGAAATACACACAATGTGTGTCCGACACGCATGTCGGACACGGCATGGCACCTGATAGAAGTGTCCGTGCTACATAGGTTCTGCCTAATCCATAGTGTCCAGTGAACCAAGTGGTATACTTTCCGTACCCTACAAAGAAACTGTTTCCTAACGTGATCAATGCATTTGATGCTCAAGGATGGGAGTTTAAAGAATGACATTTAATAGATTGGGTGTTCAAATAGGACTAGTTTAATCAAATTAACTTAACCTGCAAGGAAGAGAGGCTACCTTTTCCACCTAGAGAGATGGTTCACAACCCTGTTAATTAATGAGAACCGATCCCTTTTTTCAATTTGTTTGGCATTAGAAGAGATCTAGGTAGCTAGAGACCATCACCCTTGCAATTTGACATGAGCATAAAAAGTTACTCATATTTAGTCATTATACATGACCACTTCTGTTTATAATTCACTTTGTAAGGACTGACTAGGCTTCGGAGCAGCATACGACCATTTTAATAGCTATGGTTTCCCTAAGAGGTCATGTCTACCACATAGTAGTGTGTCATCATCCTACTTAACGATTTCTTGAATCACCATGATTAGAGACCTGGCCACCCTTAATACATTACCTCTCTTGACTTCCGTAAATTACTAGACGAAGTCCGTGTAATGTGATGGAAAACATACAGAAAACAGTTACCTTTTTAGAGGCTCCTTCCATAGTCCGTGTAATGTGATGGAAAACATACAGAGAACAGTTATGTTGTTGGAGGCTCCTCTCATAGTCAATGTCTTTTCTATTTGCCCATTTACCATGATAGAGCAAAGAGAGGTAAGGAAACAGAGATTTAATCCATCTAATTCATCGTGCATCAAAGTTCTTCCCTCTCAAGCATTCAACACCCTCTTCCACTTAACCTTGTTAATGTTATATGCCTTCTCAAAGTTGAGTTTCAAGAGATAACTATGACATGCTTGAGATGACAACAATATATATCTTCCTTCATGTCTATACCTCATCTTGAATATTGTAATCCTTAATGAAAGCACTATCTTCCTTTCTCCATAGGAAAGACAATCACCTTACCAAGTCTAGCAACTAATACTTTCATAATGATCTTGATTGAGAAGCTTAGCGGGCTGATGGGACGTAGTATCCTACTTTTGATGCCTCCTCTCTATTTTGAGGATGACCACCTCAACATAATTCACCCTATCAAGACGGAAGCCTTCCATTATAAAACTTTCCCTGAGATGCATTATGTATCATTTAACAATATCACTTTCTCAAAAAAAAAAAAAAAATCTTCTGGGACATTTTTCTTCATTAAGCATTCTTCCAAACCCTAATAAGGTACTAGTCCTAGGTGATAGGATAGTTAGAAGTTTCCACGCAGGGTTAGCCTGGAATCCCTTTTCATCCCAAAAGTTCCTGTTAATGATTATCAACTGGAGATTCAATTTGGGTGTCACGTTGTTTTTCATGATCATCACCCACCAGGGAGGAATTAAGATTACTTCTATTGCTTACCGCTGGTGGAAGAATTTTGTATTGGAATCACCTGGTTTTAACCATGTTCCTTGCTCTTTGGTGACACCAAATTCTTCGAGCTGGTACAGTTGGAGGAGTTCTTCCCTCATGAATCGTAGTTCCTTCCTCTAATCATCATGAAGCGGTTGTTGCTCGTCTAGATTTCCCAGTTCCTTATTATCTCTTGCATTTCCTGCTTGTGAGAGTATCCATAGATCTGAAAATTTTGTTTGTCTTCTTGTCTGGCATGTCCTAATATTTCTAACTTTCTCTACTGTTGAGCTGAGCCTTGCATGGGCTTCTAATGGTATTAAGGCTATTGACCTCCTGCCATGCCCTCTTAAAATGGAACTTTTAGTCTATGGGGGAGAGCATCTGCCCTGGGTGGGGTAAAATGTTCAACCGTTCAGTTATTGATTTTTCTCTCTTTTTCATCTATTGCAACTAACTGCTACTTGGTACTATTCAAATTAATTGTAAGTAGGACCAAATAGAGCTTACCTCAAAAAAGATCAATTGGAGATTGGTTTATACATTCAAATTTCAACTTGATGTTCATGTGTGTTTATGATTGTCTGAGGCCGTCATTTTGTTCATTGTGTCTTGGTGACATTTCACCAGCTTTTGCACATAACTTCCCTTTCACAGTCATGGTTCCTGTCCTTTTTAAATTTAAAAAGAACCTACAATCATGTTGCAACCCCGTGCATGGATTTATATAATGTCCGATACTGCATTTACTGACAAAAATATATATTTTAGGAAATTTAAGGGCAGCAAAATATCCTCAAGAATCTCAGAATGCATTCCAACCTTTTGCACGCTGTATGTTGTTTCCAAAGGAAAATTGTCATCTGTACATGCATCAACGTCTGGGGCAGTTGAGAGTACCGGGCATGAAAGTATTTCAAGCAATGTTTCCTGTGGCAGTTTAAGCCATTCTTCCAGTGAACAGTCAGGTAATAAATACTTCCTTTAATGAATTCTAGTTGGAAGAATTTTTGCAGTAGCAGGCTGTAAATCATCTTTAGAAGGAAAGTCAAAAAAAGATTATACAGCATTGACGTCTACTATCTCTTGAAGACTTGAACTTTCAGTCTATCAGTTTATGAATTTGATTCCTTTAATTTCAAGTAGTAATTTATGAATCCCACATTAGCCACACCCAAGATGAATAAGATCTGGCCTTCATAATAATATTAACATTTCATCTTGGAGCTATCTCATGCTAGACCGTAACATGAATGGGTAGGCTTTTTGGAAGGGAAGGAAAGAATTCCTTATCTTTTGATTGTACTCCAGAGATTTCGAATTTTCTTATGGTAATTCTTTACCTTGTATAAAACGATTAGTGGCCTGTATTTTTTTATAAATTTTTTGTACATGACAAGGTTAAAATCTTAATATTGTTGTCTGTTCTATTCAGTTATCATCGGCATTGTCATCTAAGATTTTTCCACTTATTAGGCAGCTGTGGAGCATGACCCAAAAGTTGAGAACGCTCTGCCGAAGAATTGTTTATAGCATGTTATGACTTGCGATTGGCTATCATTGACCTGGCAGTCCAACTCTCTGCTACAAGTGATGGCCTATCATAAGTATTTCAAGGCCAGTTGGCACTTGGCAGTTAGACCTACCTTTTTGACCAATGCACTTTAAGCTCATGCAATCAAGGAGCAACCCTCCAAATTCTTCTAGAGTGGAAAATGATACTGATTAAAATATGAGAGGATAAGGTTTTAGAAATAGGAAAATGGAGCATCAGTAAACACCTGCTTCTGATAGGGTTATTACATGTTTAAGGATTAAATCAGCGTTTAGTACATAGTTATATATGTATGTATCTGTAGGGAATGTTATTCACCTCTGATGTACAAAATAAGCCGAAGAAGATCACATTTTCAACCATTCTGCTGTGTTGCAAGCGAGAAATTGAATGGAATGAAATTATATCTATAATCTATTTTATTTCTGGAGTGTTCACGTGCAGTTCAGAAAAATGTATTTAGTGCTTAAATTTTTTTCATGGAAGGATTATATTTAGTTTACTAGCTTTAGGAGACAAGCATTTGCTTTAAGATTCAGCTCTTAGTTAAGGAACATTATATTCTAGAATAATATATAAATGGTGTCTCTCTCCTTTTAGAATAATATAGATGATGCTTTTCTCCTGTTTACATGTGACCTGGATTTTACTTTTACTGTTTTGTGATGCCATTTTATTCTGCTTCAGAATGGATAAACTCAGGGACGTCAAATTTCTCTCTTTCTCGTTCTTCTTCTCTTTCAAATCAGCGAGACCAAACTCTTAAAGTTACAAACCAGGGCTTTGTTGATATGATACCATGCCCAGGCGAGAAGCTCCATACTAGAGCCCTATCTTTTTCTACTTATGAAGATTTTATGGGTTCCTGTTCTAATTCATATGAGATTCAATGCGTCAATAGTGAATTTTCTAGCTACATAAGCTGTCATACAGATTTGCCCTCATGGAATTCAGATCAGGCCTCCGCATCAGATACTGTGAAGTACTCTTCACTCTCTCAGAACGAGGTAAAGTATGTTTATTCACTCCATTGACATGGACTCCTACTTGTGTAAGAACTACTAACTTTGTTAGCAGGCATGCATCGATACTGGTAGGGGTTATTCATTGTTATAGGACTCATTTGGATTCATACCTTTTTAAAGAATCAAAGAATTCTATAGATTGATTTCGAAAACTCCTGTACGTCTTTATTTGTTTCTGCATACAATGCACTAAGCTTTGAAGTTTAAATAAAAATATAGCAATATTAAATACCTTAACTTGCCAACGGCATTGAATTTCTCTTTTGATGAATTATCAGCAATCCTGATTTCTTAGTTGTAACTTCTTTTTAATGAATTTCTCTCTTCTTTTTCTCGCCGCAGGAAAGAAAAGTAACATTGTTTTATCCTGATGTAAAATGCGGGGATCGCAATCACCTTCAATTTAAAGAAAAGAGGAACGTAGGGTTTGAGAAAATAAATAGGAATTAGATAGGGTTGGGATTCACACTCCTTGCACAAGATTGGGCTTCACACCCCTTACACCAATCTCAAAATCACAATCTCAAGAATTTTAACCAGAAATTTTAATTTCAATCATTCAATACCAATAAGAGAGGTCGAGGCCTATTTATATGCTTTACAAAAGTCCAGTTCTTAAAACATAACCGATGTGGTACTAATTTTCAAATAAAAGAAAACAACTAAATTCAAAATAAACTACAATCACAACAACAACTAAGCCATTTGTCCCAGGTATTTGGGGTAGGCTACATGAACCAAAGAGAATTACGCCGAATCGGGCACATTGATCAACTTTCTCCACTCATTCCTATCGAGCAATATGCCTTCACTGAGACCTTTAGCCTCTATATCTTGTCGTATTACCTCCATCCATGTTTTCTTCGGTCTCCCCTGCGAGCTTTTAACTTGCCCAAATTTGATACGTTCTACTCGCTGAACTGACGCATCTACAGGTCTACTTCGCACATGACCAAACCATCGTAGGCGGTTTTCTCTCATCTTCTCTTCTATAGAGGCTACGCCTATCTTAGTACGAATATTCTATTTTCTCAACTTATCTCTCCTTTTGTTACCACACATCTAACGAAGCATGCGCATCTCTGCTACACTCATCTTCTTACATGATATCTCTTTATAACCCAACATTCTATGACATATAACAAAACTGGCCTAATAGCAGTCCGATAAAACTTTCCTTTCAGCTATAACAGAATATTACGATCACATAAAACTCCTGTTGCGCTCCTCCATTTCAACAAGCAGGTTTGGATCATATGATTGACATCACTATTGATCTCCTCGTTCTTCTAGATAATAGAACTCAAGTACTTAAATGACTGCTCATCGGTATTTTTCGACCATCTAGTGTCACAATACTATAACCTCGGATTCCCTGTTTACTGAATTTATACTCCATATACTTTATTTTGGTCCTACTTAATCTAAAATCTTAAGATTCTAGAGTTTACCTTCATAACTCTAATTTTGCATTTACTCCAGCTCTCGTTTTATTGATTAGGACAATATCATCAGCAAATAGAACACCACGGTATCTCATTCTGAATAGCTCTAGTAAGATCCATCAGTATGACAAATAAGAATGGACTCAATGCAGATCCTTGATGCAATCCAATTGTGATAGAAAAATCACTTGTTATGCCTCCACAAGTTCTGACATTTGCTACTACTATATCGTACATGTCCCTGATTATGTCAATATATTTGATGAGAACTCTCTTTTTCATCAATGTCCACAATAATACCTATCTTGGCATCTTATCATAAGCTTTTTTTAAATCAATAAAGACCATATGCAAATTTCTCTTCCTCTCTCGAAATCGCTCTATAAGTACAAAAACTAAAATCAAAACAAATAAAATCAAACAAGCACAACACGCCTTCTTCTATTATAAACTCAGATCAAAATGTTGTGATGTCCTCATTATTTCCCCGGGGTCAGAAAAACTCGACAATGTCGAGTGTGGGCTCCCGACACGAAGCATCTGAATCGGGTCATGGTGGTGGTTGGGGAACCGACGGTCATGCATCAAGTTTGAACCAAGGTGGTGGAGGTGAGACTGACCTCCGTGATGGATCAGTTGCAGTCAATAGTAGATCTGAAAAGGCACATGCATCAGAAAGAGTCGAATCCATCCCACTGAAAATTGAACTGATACCAAGAACCCATGGGATATCCAACTCATCAGTAATATAAGTAATCATTTTCAAGACTCTAAAAGGATATATATACATCGAGTGTGCAACTGACTCACAGTTCTGAGAGGGAACCTCTCAGAGTGAATCATAACTATCACCACATTTTTTTTAACTATAAATTTCTGCAAGATACTATATGGATAGGTAGCAAATTTATAGTTATCATTACAAATTGATATCGACAGGTCTCATCATGTATTTCAGGCAAATGTAATGCAATAATCTCACAAGATAAAACTCCTAAAAATAGAACAAGGAGATATGAGTTTCCTAAGATGACATACATTAAATACAGCTAACGGTATAACATCACTAGGACCGACAAAATATGATAACAGTTGAAAAATAACGCCAAACATACACTAAAAGAAGAAATATTAGGAGTGACCTGATGAATCATATTAAAGAATTCCACTGACTCATTAGAAAAAAAATTAAGAGCAACCACATAAGCACAATCTGCATCTCAGAAGGTTTACTAGATGTAACGACGCTAGTATCAACTGTCACATGCTTAATTTCGTCCTCTATTGTAAATAAGTAAATACCTAGTAAGTTGTACGGGCTCTACTAATACATGCTCAAAAGCAGTATCATCTTCTAAAGCATTGATATCATCAGGTATAGGTGTATAATGCATCTTGAACGGCACTAGTACTCTCCTCATGAATATGAATCTCATCAAGTGCGGGTGTACTAGACTTTACTAATGCATTTTGAACGTCACTAATACTCTCCTCATGAACATGAGTCTCATCAAGTGCTGGTGTGCTAGACTTTACTAACTCATCAACATCATTAGTAACCTGAGAAGAAATGTCGACATCCTCGATAATTTTGAATTATCAATGTCATCAATTTGCACATTATCAATATGTTGACTCTTCGAGAGGCACCGGTAATCGTATTGTCCAAATTCTCTATACTCAGAGCACTTGATTTAGAGACACTTATAAGCATGGTGTCCATATATCTCATATGTAGAACCTTTGATCGAGGTGCACTCGTAAGCATGGGTGCACTCGTAAGCATGATATTTATATCCCTTACACGTAGAATATCACTTTCTGATTTTGAAAATGGATTTTCTATTTGAAGGCGCTTTAAGAGATAATTCTAGCTTTAAAGCTAAAAGAAATGTCTCTTCGACATAATTCCATTATGTGTAAGATCAAACTTTTTTTAATCAAGTCTCAAATTGTTATAAAACATATATATAATAGAAAAATGGTTATCTGAAAACCACATTCAAATACAAGCTCTTCAAATCTAAGCTCACTTGGTAACAAATAAGTCTCCCTGACGTAGATAAAAACAACTGTTTAAACAATCGGGATCTAGAGGGAATAAATTTTTCCTTAAGTTTTTTCTTCATTTCATCCCACTTCTCTATAGGTCTGGCGTATGTACTCGCTAGTTGTCTTTCTATGATAGTGTAATAATTCAGAGATGAAGATTTTAGTTTTCACTTAACAAACTGAAAATCTACGCGTATTAGAAAATTCATACAAGTCAAAATAATAGTCCATGTGCGCTATTCTCGAGGGCCATACTTATCATAAAAATCGAGAGGCGATGCGCTGCTTTTTAATTGGACTTCTCTCCTAACAACACGCCAATCAGAATAATTACTTTCTATTGCGATGTTATAAATTTGTGTTTCGTGACTCACGTCAATCATAATAAATACTCTCTGGTGTGATATTGTGAATCCATGTTTCGTGATTCACGCCAATCATAATAATTACACTTTCTAGTGTGGTGTCGTGAGTCCGTGTCTCGTGACTAGGGGACCCCAAAATCTCATGCTAAATTCAGACATATCTGCTACTTAATGTAGGACAGACTGTAATGCAAAAAATACAATCAAGCAGATGATTATGCAAAATTTTTAGTCTTAAATACAACTAAATGCATGCACTAAATGATGAAAATTGCAATCTTAAAAGACTCAAACTTTATATGCAAGGAAATGTAAAATGATGATGTTAAGCAACTGACAAATGAGATCAATAAACATTAATAATTATACATAATAAATTACAAATAAATATACAACCACTAGAATTTGCAAGAAATGAATAATTAAAATTGGATTAAATTATGATATCACTTGAGGAGGTGAGTAGTTCACGCTCAACATATGCCTTTAAGAATATTTAGACTATTCTCCATAAATAATGGTTGAAAATCTTGCAAGTAAGCTATGGAACAATCAATGTTTTAAATAATCTGATATCAACAATATATCAGTCGGCAAAATTATATACCAGATATCGGATACAGAGTGATCTATCGTGATATGTTATTAAATATCAGATGTCAAATAAGATGTCATATCAGATGAAGAATATACATGTGATTGCTTACATAAATCATATGAAATTACTTAAAGTAAGTTTAGGGTAATAGACTCATAAGAGATACTTTTTATAGAAGTTCCTCAAATGCGTTTGTAGAACCTCCTCAAATGCGTCATGTGGCGATATATCGGATATTTTATCTCGGGTATCAGCCGATATATCGGCCACGTCGCGATATATCGGCCTCATATTGGTCCAAAACGATATCTGGTAAAATTTTACATTTATCATATCATTTTAGATAAAATAACGGTATCTTGGCCTATACACCGGTATATCGATTAATATTTAATAGTGAGAACAGCTGTAATACAGGCTGGACGTGACTAGAAAAAGACTGCTTAAAAAATAGCTCAAATCGGGTTCAAAATAGCTTCTGAATCAGTCCTGCTGAGTTAGGTCTGAGTCGGGACTGCATCAACTCGGCTCTGCTCGGTCGGCTTGGGTTGGCTTGGGGTCTTAGCCGTCGGCTCGGGTTGGCTTGGGGTCTTAGCCGTCGGCTCAGTTTAGTTCGGGTCTGAGCTAGCGGCTTCGGTTGGCGCGGGTCGTCTCGGGCAGCTCAGATCGAGCCGAAGCTGATCGACATAGTGGACGATGGTGAAGACAGAGACGACAATGACACGATGAAGACGACGACGAAAGCAACCTCAGTGATGAAAACAACCAAGCTCTGAGATCGCTATCGTGACAGTGGAGCTCTGAGATCTGTTATGGTTGGCGGAAGCGGAGGAGCTTTGAGATCAGAGAGAGGTGGCGGAGATGCGACGACTGTGGGTGCTGTTGAAGGTGGAAGGGTTGGCGGTGAGTTGTTAAGGCTGTTGAGGTTGGGTGGCTTGTTCTGAGGTCACGACGAGAAGAAGAGGCGATGGTATTGACAACGGTCAGCGGCGAAAGCAGGAGGAGGAGGAGGTAGGCGGGAGCCGCGGTGGCGAAGACGAGGAGAGGATATCGGCGAGAGTTAGCGTTAGGATTTTGGGCAGATGAAGGAAGGGGAAAGATGAACAGTGGCAGCAGCTAGTTTTCTGGGATTTTCTGTTGAATTTAAGCCAAATTTTGAACAGTATTTTTTTTTATCAGATATAGGATTTTAGAGCTAGTTTTTTCATTCTTTTTCCCTCTTTTTGATTCTTTTTTCTTTTTTCTATTCTTTTTCTCTTTTTTGCACAATCTAATAAATTTAAACTTGAGAAGAAAGAAGAGGGAGATTTAGATCTAGATTTAGGGTTTTCAACTTTTTTAGAAATTGAAGGTGATTGGGAATCTAAAGCTCTGATACGAAAATGATGTAAAATACGGAGATCACAATCACCTTCAATCTAAAGAAAAGAGGAACTAGAGTTTGAGAAAAGAAATAGGAATTTGGATAGAGTTGAGCTTCACATCCCTTGTGCAAGATTGGATTTCACACTCCTTACTCCAATCTCAAGATCACAATCTGGAGAATTTTAATTGAGAATTTTAATTTCAATCATTCAATACCAATAAGAGAGGTCTTGAGGCCTATTTATAGGCTTTACAAAACTCCAGTTCTTAGAACATAATCGATGTGGTAATAAATTTCTATAAAAGAAAATAACCAAATTCAAAATAAACTAAGATCAGAACAACTAAAACTAAAGGAAGTGTATACTCAGATCTTACAGCATGATGTCCTCATCAGATCTCTTTCTGTACCTTATCTTATTTTTAGTGAACAAATATATCGTTTGAGTCGTGTTTCTAAAATAACATGTATGCATGTGTCTGGTCATGCAAAAAAGTGTCATGATATGGATGAATTGAAACATCCAGATGCAAATAGAGTTTGGCAAGTGCAGATAATATTGTGCGTACTATAATGAGAATTTTTTTTTTGGCATCCAGTGCACTATTGAGAGGAAGGCATTTTAATAGTTTCCCATGATGAAACTTTTTGCACACCAATGGTCAAAACCTGCTAACTTCACTTCTAGCTAATTAACAAGAAGTATATTTGTTGAATCCTATGAACTTATATAATGGTAGAATCCATACTAGCCTATTTAGCAAAAACAATAATGTGTTCTAGCATCAAACAGAAAGGGGTGTACCATTACCCATCCAACTAAACTGATGAGAAAGGTCTAAAGCATTGATATTATGCTGTAGTGCCTTAGTTAGGTTTTTCTCCATGTGCAGGTTAATATTGATTTTGAGCTTGAAAGACTGAGAATTGAACTTAAGCATCTTCAGGGGATGTATGAACTTGCTGAGAATGAATCTTCTGAGGCATCCCGTCGGGTATGACCCTTTATGTCATCGGGGGCTACTTTTAAATTATTTTCAATCCATTAGATTCATGTTCTAATTCTTTAATTCTCATGTCAGTTGAATGAATTAAGTGCACGTCGTGAAAAGGAAGCAGTGAGACTCAATGAGATAAGGATTAGAGAATATAAGGCCAGAGAAATGGCCAAAAAAGAAAGGGAAAGACGGGAAGCTGCAGAAAAGGAGGCTAAATATGTAAGGATATGTGCTGAAAAGGAGGTGGTACAAAGGAAGGACGCTGAGGACAATGCTGCTCGTGAAGCCACTGAGAAACAGAGGCTGGAGAGGGCTCTTGCATCTGGTGATGGGCAATACAAGAAGTATACATGGGAAGACATTGAATCTGCTACCTCATCATTCTCTGATGCTCTTAAAATTGGATCAGGGGCAAATGGAACAGTTTATAAAGCAAGCTTCCGCCACACTATTGCAGCTGTGAAAATTCTCCACTCCAATGAGGGCAGGGGAACTGAGCAATACAAGCAAGAGGTATGAAGTAAAATACTTATTGCTTTTTTGAGTTTGGTAAAAACAGCAAAATCTTGGAGACATCTGTCCTGCATGAAACTATTTTATGGTTGTTAGAATCTGAAAGTATTAATCTCAACTCTCACCGCAATTTTGGAGTTTTGATATAGCGGCAGGGACTTTAGTAACAATATTGGAGCAATCTAGATTCAACCCACCGGACGCACATTTAAAAAACAGATCTAAAAAATAATGCCAGAGTTCAAAAAGTCCAAGATTCGGCCCATTAAAAAAGGGGCTCGACCTGCGCGCTGCGCGCGGCGGGTGTTTGGGTTTGGGTTTGGGGGGGGGGGGGGGGGGGGGGGGGGGGGTGGGTTGGTTTAGAATCTAAAAGTATTACCTTTAACCCTCACCATTACTTTGGAGTTTTGGTGTAGTGGTCGGAACTTTAATAATAGTATCACTCTTTATCAAAATGTTTCCAAAGTAGATAAAAAAACAGTTTAAGGTGAGCTTTTGCATATGTTATCTAATATAGAAGAAGTGTAGTACTACCATTGAACATGGGGCTAATGAACAAAGTAATCAACATGTATATTCTTGGACAATTAAAACCGTAAGCAGTAAGCGCAATCACCAAGCCATGGCCTGACTTTTTTGTTATTCCCGCAGCAATTGTTTATAATCTTACTTAAAATCGTGTTATTATCATCCTGTTGTGTCCAGGATACACACTTCAACCTTAATGGTAACATGAAATTACTTCTTTTCAGCTTGAAATACTGGGTAGAATTCGGCACCCTCATCTACTGCTCCTCCTAGGTGCCTGTCCCGAGAATGGTTGCCTGGTGTACGAGTACATGGAAAATGGCAGCCTCCAAGATAGGTTACAGCGCAAGGATGATACACCTCCTCTTCCATGGCAGCAGTACCGCTACAGAATAGCTTGGGAAATTGCCTCCGCACTCGTATTTCTACACAACTCAAAGCCAGATCCCATAATCCACCGTGATCTCAAGCCCGCGAACATTTTGCTTGATAGCAATTTCGTGAGCAAGATAGGGGATGTTGGCCTCTCTACGTTGTTACCTGCTATGAATTTCACAATGTCTACAATGTACAAGGACACGGCACCAGTTGGCACATTCTTCTACATAGACCCTGAGTACCAGAGAACGGGTCAAGTCTCACCAAAGTCAGATACCTATGCGTTAGGGATGGTTATCTTGCAATTACTTACTGGAAAGCCACCAATGGGACTTGCCCACATTGTAGAAAAGGCAGTGGAAGGTGGTTTCTTGGTAGATATTTTGGATCCTGAAGCTGGACAATGGCCTATAGTAGAGTCTCAGAAATGGCTTTTCTTGGGCTAAGTTGTGTGGAACTGAGACGAAGGGACCGGCCTGAGTTGAAGGACATGATTCTTCCGGCACTTGAAAAATTGAAAGATTTTGCTGACAAAGCACAAGATTTGGTATGCGACGTGCCCTCTGCAACACCAGGCCATTTCATCTGTCCAATACTTCAGGTCAGTAATTTTTTTGATCACTCGATGTTTTTCTTGTTACGCTGCTTGGACACCTTAGGCCTTGTTTGACCAGTGGAGTTGGGAATTAGGATTTAGTGCCTTGGGAGAAGAGAACTAGAAATGAGTTAGGAATTAGCTTTTTTGGTTCTTTGATTAGAATTAGATTTAGTAGAGAGAGAGAGGGGGGGAGAGTAATTCTAATTTTTTTGTGGAATTAGCAACTCTAGTGTTTTGGAGAATTTGGATGGATTTCAAGGTGGTTTTGAGTTATAAATCTATTTCATCATGACTTGCTAACTCTTGTCAAAATTTGATCATTCGGTAAGAGTTAGCCAGAATCAGCTTAATTCTTAAGCTAACTCCACTTGGCAAACAAGCCCTTAGAATAACACCAGTTATATTGAATTTATTCGTGCAGGAGGTGATGGAAGATCCTTGTGTTGCTTCTGATGGATATACATACGAGCGCAGAGCAATCGAGAGATGGTTTGGGATGAATGACAATTCTCCACTGACAAACATGAAGTTGCCTCACAAAACTCTCATAACTAATCAATCACTTCTTTCTGCAATTAAGGATTGGAGAGCCAGGAATCCATGACCCGTGGACCAAGCTCTCTTTCGAAGACCTGTGTGATTCTTTGTACAGACAACTTTGACAATATTTCAGCCGTCCGAGGAACTGTTCAGTGCTTTAAACAATTTTATACAAATTTACAGAAGTGTGAAAAGCATTCATTGAGGCGGTGCAGTGCTTGTAATTGGCAGTTAGTCTTTCGCGATAATGGGAGTTCTCACTGCCATAAGCAGCTTGCTTGATATTTCAGAACTTTATTGAAAGATTTTTAGTGATAATTTGTACGTAAATATAATGTCAATGTAATTCTTAATGTTCATCAGTACAGTGTCACTTGTATCCTTTCGATACCCAATGAGAATTAAATTCTTATAAATTGAGATAATCTAATGTCCTCGAGAATTTTAATAATTATTATATTAATTTTAAGTGAGGATTAAATTACCGAGTGCGCACCAAGCGCACCTATCAGTAAATTAGATGGCAGAGAGAATTCTATCGTTTACAATTGTGAACTTGAAAATAAAGGGGCCTGTTTGTTTCGCTGTAAAATGTTACAAATCGTAAGTCGTAAAATGAGAATATAAAAAGTGTATTGTGGCAAGAAAAATGTATTGTGTTTTACAGTGTTTGATTGGTAAAGTGAAAGTGTAAATGGAAAAGTATATTGTGTTTTACAGTATTTGGTTGGTAAAGTGAAAGTGTGAATGGGAAATTATATTGTGTTTTACGGTGTTTGGTTAGTAATGTACAAGTGTAAGTGAAAAATTGACTACAAAATTAACTGTAGCAGTGACTTAAATATTATAAATACTATTAAATTAAATCTGCTATTAAAATTAAATTGTATTAATAAATATGAGGTAAAATATTAATAATTTTCTTGTTTTATTTATAACAATAATATTAATAAAATATTAGTAAAATTAGTAAAATATTACTAAAATATTAACTATAAATAATTATAATTTTTTAAGAATAAAGAACATTATAAAATTTTAAGAATACTAATAAAACATAAATATCAAATAAATCTTAAGAAAATAATAAAATATAGTTATAATATTATAATATTATAAAATACTTAAATTTATTATAATATATTGTAATATTATAAAAAATATAAAATAACAAAGTAAAATATAATTATAAATTTAATATAAATTATTATTATAATATTATTATAATGAATTATTATAAAAATATTAACATATTAAAATATTAATATAATAATAAAGTATAATATAATATTAATAAAGTAATTATTTATATTAAAAAATAAATTAAATATATAGTAATTTCATATTAAAGCATATTATTGTTATATTAATAAAAATATTAATCAAAATAAAATATTAAGAAAATTGGTATAAATATTAATAAAATAATAAAGTATTAAATAACAATATTTAAAAAAATCAAATTAAAATAATTATATATTATATATTAAAACAATATTAAAAAATAAAAAATAAAATTTACAAATATAAAATAATTAAATAATTAGATAAGAAATTAAACACTCTTAAAATTATTAGAAATATTAATTTAATAATATTAATTGTATATTGATTATCAAGTAACTGCATTGGACTGCAAATGTATAAGTGGGATTTACATGACCACAAAATTAACTATAGCAGCTGCAAGTGGGAAAATGTGAGTGTAAAAGTAAGATTTATATGACCACAAATTAACCGTAGTAACTGCAAGTAAGAAAATGAGAGTTACATTTTGTAAGTTGTTTTGCAGCGAAACAAATAGTGAAAAATGAAAAGAAATTTTACGACTTACGACTTGCGATATTTACGACGAAACAAATAGATCAAAGAATTTGAAAAAAGTGGTTATCTTTTGTTTGGATCACCACAAAGAAGAGAATCAGGAAAAGTGCTTTTTCAGTGTTTAGATTAGAGCTCGAAAAAGTGAGGGCCCACTAAAATTTGGGATGACGTGGGCTGTCACGTCAGAGGGTTCTCAAACAGTAGAGCATGGAATTGAATGGAAAAGATTAAAAAATGAGAGTCTGTACTAACTCTTTTTTTTATTGAAAGAAAGTCTGTCTTTTCTTGAAACTATTAGGGAGAGCCAAAACCGGCTCTCAAACGACTGTCGTTTAGACAGAGAGTTATTCAAATTTTTTATTCTTAAATATTATTGTGATGTCTAGTTGACGGGGGACTATTTGATTGACCCACATCCCGATAATTCCCTCTCAAACACTGAGTCTCCTTGCAATTCTCATTGTGAAGAATCACACTGGCAAATATTTCACGAGCCAAATTATTTTATAAGAATCCACTATTGAGTCGTTTTATCAAAATTGAGGAATCAACAATATCGAATATCACCGCACACACACGACTGAGTTTGGGGCATAACTCTAATATCAATTGAAAGAGTTGGAGTATCATCTCAAAAGACTAGTAGAGTTACACATTTTTATATACCTAAAATCATTCTCACGTCGAGCTGACGTGAGACTATTTGTTCAACCCAAATTCGAACAACATGTCGGTCGAATTTAGTTCTCGAACAATTAGAAGAGAAAATGAGGCAGGAGCTGCTCATCGATTTGGTCCAGCGACTTTCTAGACTTCGCTCTCATCAACTTTGAACAGGGACGACAAGAAGAAAAAGATTTTTATACACTTTAAACACAAAACAGTACAAATTTTATGCCTCGTTGGCGTTTTTGTGTCAGTCAGCCTTCTCACTCGTTCAATTATTAAAGGCGCTGCCTCCTCATTAAACAACTACTTTAAACCCAAACAAGGGTCAGACAAATTTCTGACACAACAGTTGTTGATTATAATAAACAGAATAAAAAATAAAGACATATTTTTTTTGACAAGTCTTGCGCCACAACAATTATATGCATATAAATTTTTAAATAGAAAGATTTGCTTTTGCTGTCACCCTCCCTTGTTCATCTTAGCGTTCATTGCCGATTTAGATACAAGTCTTTCATATTTTTCATATTTTGCAGTAGTCTTTCTAATTTTTTGAATTGTTATTTGGTATCTTAAATCTCATCAGTCACGTTAAATTAGTTTCTTTAATTAGTTTCTATCCAAATGGAGAGAATATTTCATCCCCTCTCCTTCATAATCCCTCCTCTGCCTCGGTTGCTCCCACGGCCACCTCATTCTCCTCCGTCACCTCTTTCCGGCCCACCACCTCCCCCATATGCGACACCCAAATCTCCTCATTCATCGCTACTTCTCTGCTTCGGCTGCTCGCACGACCACTTCATTCTCCTCCGCAGCATCTCTCAGGCCAAGGATGCGAAAACGACCCGACCCGGACTGCCCGGGTCAAGGACCGAGTGGGCCAAGCCTTCGCCTGCCCACAAAAGGCGGGCGGCCCGGCCCTGGCACGGCCCGAGTACCCAGCCAGGCCAAACCCAGGCTGGGCCGGGCCAGCCCGAATAATTTAAAAAAACTAAAAATTGTAATAAATGTAAAATTTTCATCTTTTTTTAGCTCACATTTGGTATTGTGATTGGTACATTGAATTAGGGTGTGGGGGGTCTTGGTTCGAACTCCAACAAGCACATAACTTTTTATGATTCAAAAAAATAAAAGGCATGGATGTTTTGGGGTTTTGCAAAAAAAATTGCCAATAACCCCCAAACTAGTTGGGGCGGTCAGCCCGCCTAGCCCGGGTTCGGCCCAGGCCCGTTCACGCACTATCCCGGCCCACCAACTCCTCTTCCTCTGCGACGTCCTCTCCGACCAAGATCTGGCCACCCAGACACTAGGCTTGCCCAGTGTCAACAGGTTGGTCCAGGGTGTGTTTCGCACCCGGGTCGAAGAGAGATTTGGTTTAAAACCCAATTTGCACCCCCAAATCTCTCATCACTCTGTCTCACCTCACTCTCACTCTCTGGCAACCGGGGGCACGGTGGAGGAGCGGCAACGGAGCTTGGTGGTGTGGCGATAGCAACGACAATAGGTGGCGGCAAGTTGCCCGTGCAGTGACATGGAGAGGCCCCCATGAGTGGTGGGGGATCTTCTCTAGATCCACCTCCCTTGGGCGGGTGAGATCTGACCACCAGCGGGCATGCTGATGATAGCGCCGATGGTGGTCGTTTGTTTGTGGAGGAAGAAAAAAAGAAGAGGAAAGAAGAAGAAGAAATGAAGAAGAGGGCGGGATGAAAAAGGAGAAGAGAGAGAGATAGAGGAGGAGGTGACTGCGACCATGCCTGTTGCCGTCATTGGCAAGGCCGATGGTAGCGGGGCCGCCAATGTGGAGAGAAAGATAAGAGGAGGGGAGGTGAAAGAAAGAGAAAAGATGAAAATGGAGGAAACGACAACCAAAATTGTTAATGTTGACTCTACTAGGAATAGTTAAGTAATTTAATTACTCTTAGTTAAGTCTAAACCCAAACACCGTTAGCTATATGAATGAAAATTCTAGGAAAAACACTTGTTGAATGTAATTAGTGAGATTTAGGAGACTAAATAACAATTCAAAAGTCTTAATGGACTAATATAAAAATATGAAATATGTGTGCGACTAATATTTAAAAAACCCTTGTTTGTTGTTGATTTGTTTTGACTGCCTCAATCATATCATATCATCATCGTATCCACAGCAAACGCGCGACACCTAACATGCACACGGTCACCTACTCTATCTCAATCTCAATTTCAGGGGAACATACCATGTGCACATGTGCATCAAGATATAGGATAATTTTTCTAAATTGACACGTCAATAAATAAGTATATAATTAGAGCTCTGAACAAGTAATTTATCTCACTTAGTTTTCTTCTAGTTTGTCATGATCCACATTCTCTGGAAAAATTGAAAATCTTTATGTATATATCTTCAGATGAAAAGAAAAAGAAATGTAAACATTTTCCACATGTGTTGTCCATTTCTGATTATCATCCTCTGTGATGCCCAATGCATATATTAATTTACTTTTAATATTGATATGTTACTTTTTCTTTTCTTTTTTTTTGGGAAAAAACCTTTGCTTAGTTCTGAACATAAGATTTTCCATCGCAACCAATATAGTTTACCCTAATTAAATATCTTAAATTACTTGTTCTTTGTTCTAATATAAGTTGGACTTAAGATTTGAACCTGACCTGATATTTCAATCCCATCCTCTCTAGTTTCTTACAGGTGAGCCCGACTTTACTTATGTTTTGACAAAAATAGTAACTCGGTTTGAATCTAAGACCTCTCTTTTCTCAATCTAACTATTTATCACTAAATCGAATCTCAATAATTTTATTTAAATATTTCAAAATATATGGATAATGAAAAGAGTATATAATTTGTGAGGTGTTATTTGATGATGGGTTTAAGAGATGATTCGAATATAGGATTAACTACTCTTTTTAATCCATTCTTAATCCCAAACGTAAACTCTGTTGACCTTTAATTTAAATTTTTTTATCCAAATAATACTGGTGACTAATTACATCCTTTTTTTAAAGTCTTCTTCCTTAATTCCCCATTTGCCATTTACCAAAGGGAGATTGATTTGGCAAAATTGAACACAAACGAAAGCAAAAGCACCAAAAAGATTGGAATGAAACGTGGATAACAAATAAACATTTTCCCCTCTGGGTTCAGAGTCTATTTTTGACTAATTTCTTTTCCCCCATTAAAATATTAAAAAAAAAACAACTACAAACATCAAGAACCCCTCCTAAAGAAAAGCTCGACGGATTCCATTCTAAATATCATAGCAAAAAAAAAAAAAAAAATCTAAGATCTCTGAGGCGGCGCCGCATCGAGAAACAAAGCCCGGAGAGGGATCGGGGCCCGAAGGCGCGGAGCAGAGTTGAACGGCCGGGGCTGCTGCTGCGCCGACGCGTCGGCGGCGGCGGCCGCGCGGCGGAGGAGGAGACGCGCTCACAGGAGGGGCACATGGTGAGGGTCGTGGGCGGGGTCATGGGCTTGTAGGACTGCGGCGAGAGCTTCAGCACTCGGAGCTCCTGCACCTCCTTCTGCAAACGCCGGTTCTCCTCTGTTAGATTCTCGCAGCACCGCTTCAAGAACTCGCAGTCCACCTCCGTCTGCTTCAGCTTCGTCCTGAAATTCCATC
This sequence comes from Agave tequilana, assembly GCA_038442645.1. Taxonomy (NCBI): domain Eukaryota; kingdom Viridiplantae; phylum Streptophyta; class Magnoliopsida; order Asparagales; family Asparagaceae; genus Agave; species Agave tequilana. Next base: position 1,898 of record JAVJIF010016253.1, on the reverse strand, counting down.
CCCAAAAAAATTATTATTTTATTCCCGAACTGCCCCTGAGATGTTTGGGTTTCGGGTTCGGGTTTCAGTTTTTGTTACCGGGCTCGTCGGTTCTGGAACCAGACCTCCACCTGCCTCGGCCGCAGGTTCAGCTGCTTCGCCAGCGCCAGCTTTTGCTTCTGCAGCGATAAAAAACAAACAAACCAACAAACAAACAAGCAGGGTTATTCTCGGAACAAAAAAAAAAAAAAAATAGAAGAAACCATTCCCAAAACCACCATTCTTGTCACTTACAGGATTGAGAGTGTTGTGCTCCTTGAAGCTCTCTTCCAAAATGGCGGACTGGTCTTTGCACAGCCTCAGCTTTTTCCTCGACCCCTCGCCGTCGTCCTCGTCGCTGATCCCCCTCGAGCAGGCCCTCTCTGTGTCGTTCTCCTCCCCGTTGATCTGTAGCTCCCTCTCGCTCCCCCTCTTCCCGCTCACACTCGACACCGTGCTGTTCGGAGACGACAGCCCGGCCTCCTCCTCCATCTCCCTCTCCGCCGCCGCCGCCGCCGCCTGATTCACGTCGATACCCCGCAGCCCTTCTCTCCGCTCAATAAAAAAAAAATTACTTCATATCTAAATATAAATAACAACTATTTTCTTTATCGGAAAAGTAAAAAGAAACGCGCCTGAAAGAGGAGCGAAGAGATCGGTGCATGGGGACGACAATGACTTGTGGTGGTGATGGGCAAAAGGGAGGCTGATGAAGGCATGATATTGAGCTGAAGAGCAGCGAATGGATGTTGGTGATGATGACGATGAGCAGTAGTGGAGGCCAGGCTGAGGCTGAGGCTGAGGCCGAGGCCTAGATCTTGATCTTATCAACCATCTTATCTTTTGTTTTGTGGTTCCTTGATGGACGAATGGATCTTTTTGTCGCTGGCTAGGGTTTAGAGACAGAAAGAGGACAGCTTTCGGTTGTGAGCAAGAGAATGAGGAGGACTGAGAGAGAGGAACGGGGGTTTAAATAGGGGATTGGCTGTGGCTTTTCAAATGATGATGACATTTGGGAGTGTCAGACTTCCAACAATTATAGCAATCATAGCTGCCTTGCTTTTTTCCTTCGCTTGCTCCCTTTTATTTCCTCGGGCTTTTTCTTTAAAAAACTAATAAAAAATATTATTTTAATATTTAATTCTAAAAAAAATCCTCATCAAATTTATTTACTAAAATCAAGGTTTGACTGGCCACGTCAGCCGGAGCGATTTTGTCACGTGAGCGTTGCGTTGACAGCTCGCGAGTTTGTTATTTTTGGATTCTGGTTTGATAAACTCAATCGTAACACTATAGCAACAATACGAAATTTTACGTCTGAGTTTGTTTAAACTCTAGATATAAAATATTACTTAACTTTGCGTCCGGATTTGACAAACTCGGACGCAAATCTCTCTCTCTCTCTGGCGACCCCAACCTCTTCCGCCTCCTCCCCCTCCCCTCGCACCTTCTCCCTCCTCACCCTCGCCCTCATTTTCCCCCTCCCCTTAGCCATCCTCACCCACCCGCTTCTCCCCCCCTCCTCTGCCCTCCCTCCCCCTCCTACTACGAGTGAGGTAGTTGCGCCCACCTCGTCGCTGACATAGGGAGGGGCAACACCAGCTACCCCAGTCCATTCCTTTCCCTTCTCTTCTTTCCCTCTCCTTCTTTCTCCTTCATCTCTTTTGCCTCTCTCTTCTCCTCTAGAACCATCGCGGCTGTCGCAGCGATGACAGGGCCGACGAAGAGAAGCCGCGAAGAGGTAGAGAGAGGAGAGGTTTTTTTTTTTAAGAAGGTAAAGAGAAATAGGGGAAGAAGAAGGAAGGAGAGGAAAATTTTTTTAATTAAAGAACATTTGCGACCGGGTTTGCCAAATACGTATGTATAACTTATTGAATCTA